>JANTOQ010613121.1:0-10534 GCA_027564595.1 Bythotiara depressa
AAAAATGTCTGTTTGTTTACTTTTTGACAAGGAATCTGAATCATTAATCTGTTTTTCATTAAAATGTACAGAATGGCCGTTTTGAAAAGATGACGTAATATTGCACAATGATTTATGAAAAGAGTATCAAAAATTTAATATCATGAAACAGGGTTATTTATAATTGTTAGTATTCTTGTCTATACTCCATTGTTTACCTTTTTAGGGTTTTCTAGCTTCTTCCTGAGACATTTTACTAACTTCTGAAAAGTACTTTTACTAACTTCTGAAAAGTACGTATTCACTAAATATAGTATGTAGTTTCTGACAATAAGAGCGTTCCGTAAATTTTTCATCAATGTCACAATTATGTTTAAGACGCATGAGGAACATCGTTAAAGCTCTTTTTATAGTAGTAAGTATTAGGCAGTACATAGGTATTAGTGGTTAAGAGCATACATCAACAGAGAATTTACACTTAACTATTTAATGTGAACGATCCTTTCAAAAAAATGAAACAAAAATTATTCGAAGATCAACGTCAAATATCTCCTTTGTTAAAGGTTTTTGGACAGACCTTCCGTCCGAAAGCTACGATACTCCTATTTCTTTTAAATTTCCAATAAAAACCATTCCCGCACGTGTGACACGCCTGGGACCCCCGATATAGTTGTCATATGACAGTTGGGTACAATAAAGGGTTAAGTATAATATATATTGATATTCTCTACAGCTGTATTGAAACCACTTGTTATAATATGCACTGAATTGTCAGCTTTATGATTTTTCAATAAGCCATACATTTCTCCTGGCTGTTGCTTTCAGATTTTATATCTAAAACAATATTTGTTGACCATTTTTCAATACAGTTCACTCGTTATAAAGTCTTTGCTCGGGTTTTACTCTAATTATTGACAAGAACTTCTATAAATTATTTTGGTCTTGATTGGTCTTTTTTTTGTTTTATTCTGTTGCAAATGTAAATATGCATGAATATACTTTTACAGCAACCCAACAAACTTCAGTTATCATGGTCATTGATGAAAGGTGAATTGCAAAAAAAAAAGGGTAGAGGTAGTTCGGAATAATTTTCTTTAAATAAAATGTTAATAGTTTGACATCATAGATTTTGTTCTACTTTAATGTCAGAAATTTTCACTGGAAGAAATTTTCGCGTTTTCGCGTTTTTTTTGGTTGAATTAAGAAATTAAATTCCCGCGAAAATGTGCCGTATTTGTCCAACCGCGAAAATAAATTCCTGCGAAATTTAATTTAATTTTTTCATTTTTGCTATGTTCAAAACTTGAATTTTTATTTTTCCTTCCTCTAAAGCACTATTTACACCACCAAACCACCCGTATAGCGATGTAAGTCCCCCTCCTACAAAGTTAGGTTGGATATAGAAGTAATCATATGAATAATTCTATTCGGCGTTAGATAAAACAGAATCTAAGATTCTGAGTGGGAGCTCGAGGGGGGCAGGAAGAAGAAATGCATTTGATGTGTTTACTGAATAGTTGATCGTTTTTACAGGAAAACTTGCGTTGTATGTTAAAATTATCGTTTTCAATTAATTCCATTTCTTTTGGCCCGAAAATAAAATCTTGATTTTTTGGCAGACTACGAAAATTTATCACCACGAATTCTTAAAATTTCTTCAACCGCGAAAATGCAAATATTTCGCGTTTTTTTCGATTCGCGAAAATTTCTGACATTAAAGTACAATGATTGAAAAATGGCATGTAACTGTAGACCTATTATTAAAGTAAATTAAAAATTGCAATTTGCATAAATGTAAGGTCTAGTTTTTATGATTTTACTGGCAAACAACCCAATTACACAATTACACAGTGCCTTTCCCTCTACTTATTTTTGTTTATTTATTTTTCTCTCCTCATGGCTTACAATAAAAAATAATTATCAATTTTCTGTTCACAAAAATCATTTAAATGTCATCTCTGTGATTTAACGTGTATTAAACGTAATGAAATATATTATTTAACTATGAACTATATACTGTGAAAATTTAATGAACTGTGAACTTGCATTGCTGACAAACAGGGGCAAGGTTGGGGGAATTTATATTGGTCAAGATAATTTATTATTTCTATTTATATGATGTAATTGTGAAAACTAGTTTTGCTGAATTATTAAACAATTATTGTACGTAGTTTAATAGGGTGGCACTTTAGTTGTAATAACTGTACTATAAATCCATAGGGCGATCTGGTATCAGGATATGGCTCTGTAAAATTGCTAATATTATGTTGATTTGCAAATGCCTGGAAAGATGATTTTAGCTAATCTTGTTGGCTCTATATTCAAAACTTTGTCCCACCACGAGCCCCCTCCCCTCCCGCACTTGTAAAGTTGCGCCGCCGGCCATGCGACCAAGAATTTTTCATTTCTGCTATAAAGTGTGTTATGAGTAATTATGATACGCAACACATTAGATCTTCAGAATTATATCTCCAAACACATAATGAATTTAATGATGCATCAACTAACTCTACTCTGATGGATACATATATATTTAATGATGCATCAACTAACTCTACTCTGATGGATACATATAAATATTATGATATTGAATCTTTCTATATTTTATCTCAATATTGCTTCACTTTCGAAACATAAATGACACCTAGAAAGCATCCTAGCAATGTTTAATTTTAATCTTCAGGTTATTTCACTTACCAAAACTAAAATAATAAATAATAAATTAAAGCTTAATAATTATAATGACTATCAATTGAATCATGTGAAATGAAAATGATTCTGCAAATAGTACTTGACTCTACATGGCTAAAAATCTCCTTCTGACTCTGTAAGATTTAGTAGTTTGTGGATTAATCTTTGTATATATTAACACCCTTGCATGTGTATTAATGAAAATTACCTTCAACCTCTAATGCAAAGTATTTTATCTGTTGTAAGGTGGTAATTATATATGGAAGTTATATATCATATGAATAATTATAATTATACCACTACACCCTTGCATGTGTATTAATGAAAATTACCTTCAACCTCTAATGCAAAGTATTTTATCTGTTGTAAGGTGGTAATTATATATGGAAGTTATATATCATATGAATAATTATATATCATATGAAAGAGAAATTTTTACTAAACTCATATTATTAACTATTATTATATTATTTTATATTATTTTACGTTTATTCATGTTTGTTTGTTTATTAATAATTAATTAAATAACTGGTAATATTTTGTTTGTTCCCTTATTATTTTCACATGCGTTGTCATGCCAGGTTTGATGATGTCACATGCAAAAATGCTGACATCAAAAAATAAATTTATATAAAAGATTATTTATTACTTAATGTTGCATACTTGTGCCAAGTTTTATTACAAGTACTTCTAAGGTTCTCAAGATATTACAGATTACAAATTTACAGAGCCTGAAAAAGCCCAGTAGAACTAGGGTAATATAAATTGGGAAATTACTCTTGAATAATTGTATTACTAAAAAGAAGATGTATGACCGTCAAGCTATTTTTTAATGAAATGTTAAAATATTACGACATGGAGACTATCAAAGAGTGAATTAAACTGAACAGGAAAGGTAGAGGAAGTGTAAAAGTAAATGTCCCTTTCAAGTGTGCTTGTACCATATCAAATTGATCCTAAAGATTCGATGTATCTTTGAAGAAATTGAAAAACTACTTAACAGATATATATCATTAAAAAAGCTATCCAAAAAGTACTGAAACAGCAGTTTAAAACTTGGATTACTACCAGGTATCTGTAAATCTATTAAAAGATGTGAGAAACTTCCAATAAAACGATATATCCAAAATATCTACGCAAGAAGAAAATATTCATAATGAACTTAAAAAAAAATGAACCATTTGAAAAATAAACCATTACTGATAATTGCAGAAATATAAAAAAAAACATGGAACAAATCAATCATTAATACATACAAAAATATCTCCACTCTAATCATACCTATCAATTAACTATATTTTTGGTACTGACCTCAAAAAATTACTTATTCTTTCAGTGAATATTTCTTAAAAACTACAAGATTTTTGCAAATCCAACAGATGATGTAGAAATTGCAAATCTAATCTCTTATCTACATAATAATCAAGCAAAAGAACCATTTAGCATTCTTACAGATATTTTTAAACTCATTAAACATAACAACAGTTCCTCTTTATCTAACCTTATTAATCAATCTTTTACAACTGGTATTTGCTCTCATAATTTAAAAATAACTAAATCCATACCAGTATTTAAAAATAAACACTCTCCACTATAATGTAATATCTACAGACAATTTTTTTTCTATTGTCTAACATAAACAAAAATTTGAAAAACTGATTTACTTATTTATTCATAATTGTATCTATGAACTACAATTTGGTTACCTTGCCAACAAACACTCGACAAATCATATTACTATAAGTATGACAAAAATTAAGAAGGATTTAACCAATTAGCACACCTCCTGATTATATTAAATTTCCCATTGGAAACCTTTATAATTTTATGAGGAACCAGGGGGTCTTAACAGCTTTTACCAAATTTATTTTACATTATATTTCTAATAATTAACCCCCTGGAAAAAACAAAATAGCAAATAAATGACTGATCATTTCATTCATTTCAAAGGGTTAACAACAATAATCTTTCATGTGGAATCATCAGTGACGATAAAAAAAGCTGTTGAAGCTGTCGATCACCATATATTAATTCATAAGCTTATCTATTATGGAATCAGAGGAATTCTTGGTTTAAATCATATCTAACTAATCGAAAGCAATTTGTCTCTATTAATGGTTTTGATTCAAAATTTCAGAATACAAATTATGGGGTACCACAAAGATCAACACTAGGTTCATTATTATTTCTGATATATATTAAAGACTTACATATAGTCATAAAACACTCAGTTACTCATAATTTTGCAGATGATACTACCATCTTAAAAACTAATTAATCACTTAAGCACATTGGTAAGCAGGTCTTTGTTATCTCAGAGATCTTTTAATGAACTATCTTCATTATGATTGGTTAAAAGCCAATAAAGTCTCCTTGAACAAAAATAAAATTTAATTTATGTTATTTCTCAACCCAAAAAACCTCATAAATCAATTATGACCTCAAAATTAAAATTGAAAAATTATTCCATCTATATATCTTACTTGGAAATCTCATATGCATTATTATATTACAGCTAAACTAACTAGAAGTAATGCAATGCTTTCTAAGATCAGATGTGTTTTTTCTTGTTATACTTTTGTCTTTCAAATTTAGGGACAAACTTTTACCTACATATTTTAAGAATTTCAAATATACAAAATAAATCACTGCTTTTTTATTGGACAAATATAATTTTACTTGAATTGTCTTTTCATAATCATCACTACGAACGAACCTGGAACCTTTTTATCTTGTACATAAATTACTTTATAATTCCAATGTTTTGTTTTTCTTTCAAAGTTATTATTTTATCCTTTGGTAAATTATTGTATAGTTTTCTAATATAATCAGGATTAGAAATACCTTTTTCAATACTTTCAATAAACTTTTCTGGTCTGTATCATTACATTTAGCCTTTGCTTATATAACAACTTAGCATTGAGAAAACATTTAAGTGCTGGAAAATATGATAAAAAAGTGTTTTTTATTTGTTTTGTTAATGTTACATTAAAACACAGGATCTGGACACTTTGTCAACTATAAATAATATTATATATAACTATAGATAATATATATAAACACAATTGTAATAACAATAAGGAATCCTGTTTAATCCAAAAGTAATTTATATATGAACACAGATATTTAACAGAAATACTATGACCAAGAAATGACAAAACAGAATTAAACTTTAAAACATAACATTTCATTGGCTCAACGATCAACTTTATCAAACATCTTTACAATTCCTTTAAAATCATTAAAAATCATTTCTAACATAATAAATAGACTAAAATTTACAAGATGGAAATCAAAACATTTTAATGAGTTAAAAGATAAAAAGTTACAAGACTGGTTTCCATGTACACAATTTTTACATTAAAAGCCTAGTTCAAGTTGTTGGTGAAAAACATTACGTGACTACAACTTTGTTGGTGAAAAACATTACGTAACTACAACTATCTTTATTAATTTTCTTTCTCACTTCATTCCATGTCCCCTTGCGTCAAATTAGCATGTGTATTTGTTTACTTTCTCAATGTAATTTTATCATTGGAACAGTATCTTTGTTGTCAGTGCTAAGCAACACTTTTTAGGATACCACGAATGTCTTATTAGTGGCATTAACATGCATGTAAATAAAGATGGCTATTGGTGGGTTTGCTGTAAACAGTTTTAACTAACCTTTACAAATCCAAAAATCATATACTATTCCTTCTAATTTCCATTGCATTATAAATTAAAGTATTAAGAAAATTAAAAAACAAGTTCAACTTTTCATTTGAACGATTCCATAATGACAAACAATTATCTTGACATCTACTGAAGTATAACAATCCAGTCAAAGATGAATTCATATACTCAGAAACAGCAATGTCAGCATATGTACATGAATTAGGTGCATCAGTGGTTTGTTTGTAACCAATTATTACCAACAATTTAGAGCTACATTACATATTTGGTTTTTATATCAGGGGCTAATACAGGATTTGAATTTCGGCGGGACTAACCACCCACAGTGGGATCCAGGGGTAAAAGCACTGACATTATTTGTGTCTTTGGCATCTTAGAAGTCCAAACTTTTTGCCAGTATTTGTATGTATATTACAAATTAACTAACTAAAGAACAACAAAAAACAACACAATAAAAACTTTTATAAACATTCTTGGTTAATTTGGGCGTGAGAATTTTGGCGCCCAATAGCGCTTTTCGCTATGAAATACGTCCTGTATTAGCCCCTGTATATTGAATGGCCCTCTAAAGCTAATCTGCTTCCATTTCTTTTTTGTTGTCAGTAGTAAATGTTAGAACAACTTGAGGTGACTCATATACCAGACCTCTGTGAAAATGAACAGATGTGGTAAATCATGTGATTCATGAAACAACTATGTAGATGAAGCTACAAATATAAAATATAAACTGGTCGAATATGGTTATGTTGTATACCGTAAAGATTGTGGTAGACAAGGAGTTGGTTCGCCAGTCTCCTGGAAACAATGACTAGCCAATTATATATACCACATAAAAAAATCCTTACAGTTTAACATTCTATTAATGACTACTGACGAATCACATCATAAATTCAGATTCCTTATTATAGACTTTTAAATAATATCCAAAAGAGATAGATGATTTGCTTTGAGACAAAGAAAACTTTTGGATTAGAACACTAGTCACAAAACACACTAAACTTAATGACACTTGTGATTGGAATCACTTTTCATATGAGAAGGACAAAACATAGAAACCAGGCTTTTATTGTAAAATTGTGTACATGGAAACCAGTCTTTTAACTCATTAAAATGTTTTTATTCCCATCTTGTAAATTTTAGTCTATTTATTATGTTAGAAATGATTTTAAAGCAATTGTAGAGATGTTAGATAAAGTTTGTCATTGAACCAACAAAATATTGTTTTTAAGTTTAATTATGTTTTGTCATTTCTTGTTGGTTTCATCCTGTTAAAGGTGTATATATATATATAGAACACAAGAATAGAATTCCATAAACAAGTAGCCTAAACTCTGTTCTTGCTATGTATGCATTTAGTTGTGAAATAATATGTGAAAATATATATTAGCAACTAGAAGGGCTTCACTTTGTGAATGCTCACTAGTCAGGAATAATAGCGTTGATGAGCCATGAAATTGAGTGAACCTGTCGACTACTGTTTTGAGCAATTCACTATGCATTGCACATTTCATTGTATTCCATATCTTGTGGCATTATAGAAGCTTATTTTAGACCAATATCAAGTAATTTTTCAGGATATTTTTGCTTTCTTAGTAATGACCTGAGTTCTTTTTAGCTTTCTTACTTTCATGATTTCCATCAAAATGAGAATGGAATGTTTGAGATAACAAGAATCAAAAGGGACATTTTACATTTTGAATAAATATTCATCCAATCTTCTTTATTAATCAAAATAACACCAGATTCTATAAAACAACAAAGAATATTTAACTTAAGTTCTAAAACATTTCCCAAGTACCAGCAATGTCTTTTGTAAAGAGGCTTAATGTTTATTTCAACAACTCTTGCAAGCACAGAAATAATAAATAACAAGAGACCACTAGCTAACCTAGAATGCTCATTACATAAGATGGAATATAAGTAAAAGATTGTTGCTGTTATATACAAGAAGGAAATGAATAAGTTTAATAACAGCTCTAAAGTTTTTGTAAAACACTTTTTAACTGTGAAAGATCCTCCTCTATATTATTGTATAAGATGGTTGTAAGGAAGAATATATTGAATAGACATGACAAGTATATCATTAACCCTTTAATAGTGTCCCCGGAAAGAAATCAAATCATTGGTCATTTCTTTGCTATTTTGCTTTTTTCCAGGGAGTTAATTATTGCAAATATAATGTCAAATAAGTTTGGTAAAAGCTGATAAGACCGCCTGGTCTCTCATAAAATGATAAAGTTTAATATAACCAGGAGGTATGTTTATGCATTAAAGAGTTAAGGAAAAACTCATCTTATAAAAACTATCCTTAGTACCAAATTGATTCAAGCTGAAGAAATCTACGAATCTGCAAGAAAAGCAACTTTTTAATATTTCCTTTCTTTTCTGATAAATCTAACCACAAAAACCACAAATCTGAAATGGAAACATTCTCCTGGTTTTGAATTCATGCATAGTCACTAATGTTCTACACACAATCCACATAAACACCTCAATAAGAATAACTAGAGAGGCTTGAAGTAACACAGACAATAAGACAATGCTTTTAGACTTACTCAATTCCAAGCCTTGAGGTCTAAGAGCTTTACAAACATGCACAACCACTGTGCATCACTTGTGGCGGCCGCCCACACAATAAAAATGATCTATGACATGGATTTTTCCAACAGATGTACTCTCAATTGCAAATCCACCTTGCACAATGTTCATGAGATATTTGTGAAATAAACACTTACTTTAACATCGTCTCTTAGCAAGAATACAGCTGTAGCGTGTAAAACATCTGCAGCATGCGTTGAGTTGTGATAAGAATTATGAGTATGATAATTAGCTTCAATTAACTAAAAATAAATGTTTACAAATTTTAATGAAGTTATTATATTAATATTTCTTTTCAACAGAAATTTTACACTATGCTGGACAACTCCTGCTTTCATGAAGATGGTCAGTGGAAGCAGTAAGATAAAAGTTCAAGGCTCAAACATCTTCAATGCTAAAGGTTTGTTTACAAACACTGCATGTTTGAACTCTCTTGAGGAAAGACAAAAATGTTATACCATTTGGTAATTAATAAATAGGGCCTTGCAGCTAGATTGGCACTGTATATGCCCATGTATAAGTTGGCCCCTGAACCATTTTTTTTTAATTGTATAAAAGGGGGGGGGGTTGAGTTATACATGGGGTACAAGTTCACAAACATATTTACACATCATTACTTAATCAAAAATAACTCTTACTAAATGAACTGTCTTCAATAAATACATAATATACATGGCATCATTGTATTATTTTCCAGGCGTGAGCTGTCATGGGGTTAAACTTATAAGGTGATTTTCTTTTGAAGTTCGTATTCATTTATATGAATGAATGTTACACATGTGCCTATATATTTATTTTTTAATAAACATACCCCCATCAGGGCACAAGTTTATTTGCACCTTTGTACAAGTAATTTTTGTAGGAAACACGCTAACGTACACACAAATTTGGAATTATGTTGTACGCCAAGTGCAATGACTTTGCCACTCACAACACAACATACTTCTGTTATATCTGTCAATGTACACTGCTTTTTTGCCACTATTAAATTTACTGTATTAAGTTACATTTGCCGAAAAAAAAGTTCAATGTTTTTTGTCAATTGTTACTCTTTTAATTGATTTTTCACGTCTTATTTTTTCTTCAGCATCTATTCTTGTAACAGGTCATGCACGTGCCATGTAAAATGATTCCCAGAAGACACACTCTTCATCGTTGAAGTTTTAATAACAACAATGCAACGTAATAACATAAACTATTGAATAAGTTTGTTGGAAATGTATTTAGGAAATCACAAAAGTGGAAATCGGCCTTATGCTTTTTTTTAACAACACTTATTGAATAATAAATTAGAAAGCATGCCAGCTGGTAATGGTGTCGTAATGAAATAATAAAACTTATCTTTGCATGCATCGCTTTGACATCAAACACAATTAACAAAAAATTTTGAGAGACAGAAGTGAAAGATAAAGGTCTTAGATCATTGTTTAATCAGACAGGGGTCATATATTGTCATTTAATCTATGTTTTAGAGGCTTAGAAATCGAACTAACGGTCATAGATCATTGTTTAATCTACAATCCTGGCCATAATATAATGGCACAAAGTGCCAAAAATTCAAAAATCAAGTGCCACAAGTGCTACGAAATTG
>JANTOQ010613232.1:0-10534 GCA_027564595.1 Bythotiara depressa
TAATAATAATAATAATAATAATAATAATAATAATAATAATAATAATAATAATAATAATAATAATAATAATATAATTTTTACTCTGTTCTCACCAATCATAGACTTTAAACTTTTAAATATTATGATATGTTTGTACTTGTGTTAACTGGGTGACTCCAGCACATTTTTTATATAGCTAGCAGAATATTTCGAGGAAGTATTCATAATAAAATATACATCAGTATAACAACTTAGTATCAAATTGTCAGTAAAAATAATGAAGTAATGACTAATGTCAGGATAAGATTTTTGCAAGAGTACTTAAAATGAATCTTTGTACTTCTAACAGACAACAGAGAACTACTTTAGGGGCTTAATGGCTCATCAGATAATTAATCTTAAAATACCTGGATACACTCCTGTCTATTGTAAATTTCCTAATAGTAAGCATTATAACTTTATGAAAGATCATGGGGACTTTTACCAACTTTAATTTTCCTTTTATTTTCAATTTAGTAACACCACTGGCAAACTAAAAATATATAGTAAAGAAATGAATATATATTTGAATAATTTCCTGGAGGACACCAGGCACTGCTATAGGTAAACTAATCACAACTTCTAGCTAGTTACAGTTTTGTATCAAAAGGCTTTTATAAGAAAGAAGCTAGCAGGTAAAATGCAAGTATAAAAGTTAATATACAGTATCCTATTTTTACATACATTAATATATTGGGATTAACTAGCTTGCTTAGCTAGATACCTACTTTTCACAAATATTTCGATAGAAAACAGGAAATCGAAGCCAATTTATTTTCTTGTAGCTAGTTAGCTTTTGTGTACTTAGAAAACGACTTTTAAAGTTGCTTTGCAATTTCCGCAGTGTAAAATCTAGCCTGCTTGCTTGTTATGCCATTTGACATGGGCAGGCTACATCGGGAAATATTTTTCCATCAAAACATGAACTTGCCTGAAAAAACTACAGAACGCCTGATAAAAAGAATACTACCAATAAAATAGTATCATGTTTTTACGTTACATTAAAATAAATACGGCTTTCTCCACTACTAAACATCAACTAGAACTTCTATGTTCTTGTACCATGCTTTGAGGTTCGGACGTCTTTGTTAATGGAAGTAAAACTAGTGTTAAACTGATTATTCCTGTGTAACCACGTAAATAGAACAATATAAAAAACCTATTAGCTATTAATTTAACCATCGTTAAAGACTGAACAGGCAGTGCCATGACACAAGAGTTGAAACAACACCATTGTGCAATCATCACTAATCAAGTTTGGTCGCTTTTTTGAAAATTTGCTCGGGAATATAATAACACACCTTGAAACACCTTTGTGGTTTGACACAAAATAAAAAACAATAAGAAAGAAAAGCCATTGAAGCGGCGTTCTATCCAGCTTCGCTTTATACATCCTTGGTGAAACGCACTTTTTTTTAACATGAGATTAAAATCACGAAACTTGAATTAAATACCGAAAACAGGAGTATTCATAAAAAGGGTTTTAATATATAGATCGTCGTCGAGGTTATGCATCTTTGGTAACCATATTTACGTTGGAATTATTGATGAGCTGACGCGAAATGAACGATTAAGATGGGCGGTAGTTTTGCATAACACTATTTCCGCTGCTGTGTGAACTGTCTGAAAGTACAATAAACATTACTATACGCAGAAATAGGATAAATTGAAGTGATAGATTTTTACCTGTCATCCATCTCAGTGTTTAAGCCTTCTAATACCTCATTCATTTAAAGTATTCCCTTGTTAATTTTCGTTATCAAATTAAGCATACATATTAGGCTGTAATAATATTTCAAGTCAAATGCTATTATGCATATGTGCCCGAAATTATGCAAATTATTAAAAGTAAAAAGTATTTAGTAAAAAGCTTCAGATTTTCTGCCCACATAACCTAAACCATGTTTTTATATAATCGCGCCGACACGGTTTTTTGTCACGTGATTTAAACAGCCTAATCTAATTAGCTAACAATAATTTTTTCGCGTGGTACATGTTTTTAGTTCTAGTAAACATTACTGAATGTTTATCGATTTTTCTCATATTTGTTAAATATTGGTCTTTACCGCCCTCTTGAAAAGCTTAGATAAACATTTCACAAATGACATTATCGAAGGGTGGATAAATACATTATGAAGGAAAGCGGAATTCTGAAATCTCAAATCTCAAGTTAAAACTGGAATTACATGATGATGTTTTAATTACTCATCTTAAAAAGTTTCAACAAAGCAGGTGAGAAATAATAATTGCGAAAAACCTATGCGGAGAAGGCGAGACATAATGACGTCACCGAAGTACATGTTGGTTTTTTACATTATACTGACAATGCTTTAATTGTTCATCTTAAAAGGATTTCAAATACACACGATTACGTCACTGATACTTTGCTTATCAGATAACAACTACGAAGGGTTGTTACTTGAAATACTAACCTCCGGAGAAAACAAACCTTTTTATAAGACTAGGGTTACTTGACTTTATAGTATTCTAGCGAAAGGATGGCGAAATGAAATAGTGTGAAGTAAGGAACATTTAGTAACAAGTACTCAATAATTAAAATATATATGAATTGATATTTGTTCGAAAAGGCACTAACCATTCCTTCCCACAAAGTTGGTTTAACTTTGGAGTTCTTATTTCATCTCCGTTTAGAAAACGTTAAATAACAGTATAGGGAATAAACATTTGTTCAAGTTATCATGTATATCGAGTTATCCGGCGGTATTATAAGCGTTTGCTAATGGCAAAACTCGAGGAAAATGGAAATAATTTTCGATTCGATAAATATTCTCGTAAATTCTGTATCGAAAAATATTTGTGGAGGGAAATTTTTGCATTAATAAGCAACAACTGAAAATGTTTATAGCCCAACTTTTTAAAATCCCAAACGTGGTAGCACAGCCTCGTTTTCATGCAAGTGTTTACATTTTTGAAAGATTCCATTATTTACCAAAATTAACAAACGGCTTTTAAATTTGCAATATGGACCAAAATCCTGGACAAAATATTTGGGAATTTGTTAGCCTAAGGCTTTCTTTATAATTGGCATCCAATAAACATGAATAGGTGTACGTGTTGACGAGAAACCCCAAGAGTCGAACATGACCGTCATTTCAATTGAAAAAACTAGATCATCAGGGATTCAATTATACCGCCTATGTTTTGTAGTGTAATGTAACTTGTCAATCAGTTGTGGTTCTGTACTTCCTATGAACAAATGTTTCACTTTGGTGGTGTTTGTTTGAATGGACGACGTGTTTATAAAACGCAGACGTACATTCCTGTATATAATATACTTGACTTTTTAGGGTTTTATGTCCCATTAGTGTTTATAACCTGCGCATTTAAGTGTTTATATAAGATTAGTATCACGGGTGTGAATGAATTTTCTAGGAACACCTTGGAGTGTATCCTTACTTCACTGACTCCTGTGTTTTATGACGTCATTAATTCCCCAATATTGTTCAATTCGGCGAAATGTCTACTTCGATTGATTTCTTGCAGTGTTGTTCGATTGACTTCTTCAACGATTACTTTTTATAAGTGATTAACTTTCTATCTAACTGAACATAAATTGAATAGTTAAGTATAGTACTGTATTACTATTACTGTTAATACTGTATTAACATATCAACAGCGTTTTCCTAAACTGATTTATGTGTATAAAAGTAAGCAAAATGCACCCTAACAATTCCACAGACATGATATTAACTTACCACTTTTACAATCAGCTCTGCAAACTCACCAAATATTTTGTTCTTGCAGGAAATTACGGAAAAAAACGTAAAGCAAGGGGTTTTTTCCACGTATGTGTTGGGACTTTGATGCCACTTATATTGGTATAACTAAAAGTAAGCTTCATGACCGGAAAAAGGAACACTTTTTAGCATTTACAAAATATTATAGACACTCGAGCATTATAGTGGACAACGTGCAAAAATATAGGCACTCTGTCTCCAGTTTAATATTCAAATACAGATATTCACGATATTCCATATTCTAAAACAAAATTAAAAACCCAAAAACTACTAACACCCAAATCATCAAAGTGAACTTAAAAACCATTGTTTTGATTGCCCTTTTCCAAGGTTACTAATTTCTAATGAAATTTGTTGTTAACGGGGGTACCGTTATGAAACTGCAATTTCAAATTCATCGATGGAAAATGCATTTTTATCCTAATCGATGAATTTGAAATCACAGTTTCAGAACGCTACCTCCGTTCGTGAATATCTATATTTGAATATTAAACTGGAGACAGTGCCAAAAATATAACCACGATGCAAGATTGGACCATTTCGAAGTTCTAGATACTGCCCATGCCGATTATATTTTAACCATTAAAGAAGCCGTAATAATTAATGAAAGAAAGCCACTAATAAACGAAAATTTGGACCTTCGGCTGGCTCTCCACTAACACGTGACTAATTTTATCTAATAAACCCTTGTAATTGTTTACTTATTATTATTGTAGTGATCATGACTACCACGTATGAGTTGAAACGTTTAGTTAAAAAATAATAAAAATATGCTAGTCTAAAACGGCTATAATTTTGACGTTTAAAAAAAAATTAAAAACATCAGATAAGCACCAAGTTAGAAAATAGTTTTAAATAAAAACAAAAGAAAATCCCCATCTTATATTTCCAATTATTTCTTACAATTTAAAGTTATTATAGGATACGAAATATTTTTTAAATGATTTTTAAAAATTCGTTTGTGCACATTATTGGGGGCCGCTGTCCACTTAATGAAAAAAAAGACTTTAATAAATGTTGTTTATCTATCTAGACATTTGTAAACCGGTGGAGTTTCGATTCATTTTACGATTGACTTCTAAAACGTTTCCATGATGAACTGTAACGATTCGAATAAAAATAGGGTGTAAATTTGTGCGCCTGTAATTAAATTATATCTTTTTAGAACACTTGATATTTCTGGACATAATTTGAAACAAATACAAGCCTAGGTAACACATAAATAATCCGAAGTATTAACAATACCCTGAGATCATAATTATCCGGAATGTACTATTCGCGTCAGAACAGTCCATTCTGGAGAGTGTTCATTCCGAAAAGATTGCTATACGCATAGTGTGAACATGGCCTAAGTATAGGAGCACAATTGAGGCTCAATCTAGATTTACCTGTTATATACAATCGACCGATAATACAATTTGCACAAACTGAAAACGGAATGAAAAACGCTGATCTAGAAGTGTTTTTTATTGTTAATACAAGTGAATAGTCATTTCGCAAATATTTATAATATACCATCAATTTCCAATCACAACTTACTGGCAAATTAACACTATCTCTCGACGACAGTATCGTCCTAATAAAAGGCCCTGTGAAAGATTGAAAACAATGCTTGAAATGACAGCCAATCATACACTGCTCTACCTCATTTAGTCTGAACATAATACTATGTAAACTGGACTTTACTTTATTAGTTTAAAACAATCAGCAAACTAAAATGTCATCTACAATGGGGAGCAGAAGAATTATGGGATGAAGAGCTTCAACATTTTTCAGTGTTTCTTTAAAACAGTTTATTGAAACACTTTTGTCTTACCTACTTGACAAAGGCTCAAGTTTGGACGACCATCGTACGTTATTAAAATAAGGGTTTTTATAGAGGAAGCATAAAATGAGCATATGAAATTGGCAGATATGGGCTTCCGTATAATTTGATTAAAAAAAAGTTTGTAAACTTTATTATGTGTAAAGATAGTAAGAACTTCATTCACTTTTAATTACTATAAAAACTAATGAAATATCTACGTGGGAGAGTAGAATAATATCTGAGTCATGCCGAATTCGTCGGGACTTTGTCTTAATATTGTTTATACCCTAATACCATTTAAAATATTAAATTCGTTGTTTACAAATGTTAAATCTATTAAATATACCAACGAGGAAAGCTGAACATTTTTCGGACAGCTTACATGTTTGTTATATAAGTTCCCAATAAAATAATGAAGTGTAAAATACAGAATTTCTTTATTTTGCCAAGTGAACGTTACTGGCCTCCCCCACTTTCAAATCCATTTCGCCTGCACTGAGTTCAGTGTTAGAAATCGATGACTTTACAAAAAAACAACTAAAACATCCTTTGTTTTACTTGTTCACACTTTAAAAGTCATATACTGAGATGACGAATATAATGAACAAACTATTTTTGTGACACCTATTTTCTGATTCAGTTTTGATCCAAGATCAGCATTTGAACAGTACTGATTTTATACATTTCACTACATCCTCTGAAATAGCAAGAAGTTAGCTAATTTCCTACACAGATTTTTCATCTTCTACTTACTTCAATATATCTTAGTATAATTTTTCATGAGAGAAAAGGTATTTTGCAATTTACATTAGTAAACGAGAAGGCGGTACATTTTTATTTGTATTATATTGTAATATCTCGTATGCACGCCATAATAACTAAACAGTCTTTCGAACGCAACATTTTTCGCGGGCTTATTGCTTGTGTCGTGACTTCGTTCATATGGCCTTAACCAATCATGTTCGAGTATCTTATTGTTTCGAATTAAATGTAATATGAAACGAATCATTGTATATTTTTTTTACTGAAGAAGCAAGAAGTTTTTCAGTGTTAGTGGAAAGAATCGCGCTACGAAATAAAATGGATTTATTTTTAGAAGGAAAGTGTAATAAGAGAGAAATAATATGGAGGTAACGAAACTTTCAAGATTATGTCTTTTTTGGCGAGAGTTATAATTATTTGTTCTGGCGGTTGTTGTGTAGTTTTAGTTAATATTTATTCATTGGTGTGCGACATTTTAAAAGAATTGGTGGATGTGTTATATCGTATCCTCGTTAGTTAGTTAATTATCGTTAATTATCGTAAAACAGAAAGATTTTAGTTGAACAACGTAACTTAGTTAACTTACATAACTTTGATTGTAAAGTATTGGTCTGGGACAGAACAACGTTTGAAGATTATAATCCCAACATTTATTTTAAATTACTTTGTAAATATCTTTCCAGCTGCTTAACAACACGCTGCCTATAATAATTCAATAATCAAGTAACTTTTTATTCTTTTTATTATCGAAGTTTGTTAGCGAGTTTTCACTAACGTTGAACATTTCTCATATTTCCGAAATGAATTTTATAACTTACGCATCGACCCCCTGGTTAAAGATATTATGCAGTGGATTTGTCCGACGTCTTGAAATATTATCGGGTGTATGAAACATTTTAATGGAAGTTAAATACAATAATTAAATTTTTAAATATTTATCGCAAAATTAAAATTAAAATTTAACACAAAATTTGTGAGGATAATCTGGAATTTAGGGGGGCTTGTTGCAGTTATTGTTGAAAATGTTATCATATTAACTTCTAAATTATAATATGTTTTAAATTGTTTATTTCTTAATTAAGATAAATTTGTTTTAATTTGGTTGTTAAAATATAAATAATTGATAATTATTTGTATGGAATCGTCAAACAATTAAAACTTTTTCGTGATTTATGAAAATTAATTATCAGATAATCACTAATTAACCTTTCAATTAATTAAGTATTCATGCTTTTAATTGAATCATGTTTTTATATTAATAATTAACTTTCAATTATTACTCCATATGTATTTTATGTTTCAGAACTCTTTGATCTTATCCGTGATAACGAAACATCAAAAATCGAATCCATCATTAAATCTCATCCTCGAGTAATTGACATGAAGTATGATTACCATCTAACATCGTTGCATACAGCAGCACGGTATAACCATCCTTCCATCGTGAAACTGTTGATGGAACACAACGCAGATCCATCAACAGTGGATCGAAGCAATCAAACAGCATGTCATTATGCTGTGATGTTCAATGATGCTGTAGAATGTTTAGCGATTATATTAAACGCAAATCCTTCACTTGCGAACGAGAAGGATCGTGAAAACTTTACTCCGTTGTTTTACGCAGCAATGACGAATAATATGAAATGCTTAGAATTATTGCTCAAATATCATCCTGATCTCTCCGATGTTGAGAAGGCGATTGACGAGGCGAAGCGTGAAGGACATGTCAAAGCACAAAGTATGTTGGAAAAACATCGGCGAGACAGGTAAGATTAATATATTTTTAATTTCTTATTAAACGTTAGAAGGTATAGAAATGATAACAAGTTTTAGGATAGGAATAATAATTGTGAAATAGTTAAAATGGATGTTAGGAATTATCGCGATATATCTTCTATTGAAAATACGAAGGAAAACATTTGTTTAAAGGATTGGAAGAAATGGAAGAAAATAAAGATAGAGTTTGGTGGTTTTATAGAATAGATGTTATTTTAAAACAGGAAAGAAAAGAGAGTTTTTAAAAAACTCGTTCAGTTTCAGGATATGAAATATATTAAAATATATTATAAAAGGCGTGAATTTAAACAATAGAATAAGAAAAAAATTAACAGGAATTTTTATAATTTGTGTTTACAAACGTCGTTTAGTTTTTAGGATTCCTAAACATATTTATATTCGTGGATATTTAATCTGTTTCTTTTATTTTGTAGGATTTGAAGGCCAACGGAGTTTTATTACATCATCATCCACGTTCGCATGGTAAGTCGTTAGAATTTATTTTGGTGTAAAAAATATTCGCTAAGGAAGGAAATAAATGAAAACCGTTAGAGTAAATAAAATAAAAATAGTGGAATAAAATAAACATTTGGATAGAATGCGGGTGTTTATGGTTTGTCTTAATTGAGTGAAAACAACCTGAAATATTTAAGTAACGATTAGTTTACGAATTTTGTATTGGAAAAAAAATGATTCAGAAAATGAAATGTTTAGAATTTTAAAGTTCTATTCTCATAAGAAGTTGTTTTGAATAAATGTTTGATTGCCTCACGAGTTGTCGTTATTTTATACGCTATGCATTTATTTAGTTGTCAACATTTATCGGGGTTTTAGTGAGTTTTTTTTGTTTCGTTTTGGGGGTTTTTCTATTCAGTAAATTAATTTCTAGTTTCATTATCCTGAACTCCAGCTGACTCTAACCCATTATAAATGAAATGTTTTGACACAGTGTATTTTTTACTATTTATTTAACACGGGTGAGCGTTTGTTTATCTTAGAACGTACCAGCGTCTTGTGTCCCTGGAAATGAATCAAATCATTTCTTATTTCATTGCATTTTTTCTATTTTTTTGGGTTTATGTAAATAATGAAAATACCCCCTGGGTTTTAGTAAAATGATAAATGTTTCTAACCTAAGAAGTTTAAAATAGTCGGTTGTAGGTCCTTGGTTTAGGTATAGAACGCTTATTTCAAAGGGACCAAATTCGGAAGGGGGCACTAAAACGCTCACTTGCAGTACTCTTCGTACACGTACAAATTTGTAGGATTTCTTGCTGAAGGATTGGTCATAACTGTCAGTGGTGAAAAAAGTCTAAATAATATTATTTATTTATTTATATATTTTTCAGGTGATCTTCCATTCACGATGTTTCGTTATTTTTTATTATTTTTTTATTGTATATTTATATTTATAATAAATTAGTTTATAAAATATTTCCATTTTATAAAGTGGTTTTCACCAATTAGATTTATTTCCTTCGCTAGAAAAGGAATAAGAAGATTTTTTTCTACTCTGCATTTGCTTTGAAACGAAGAGTCTTGAAGATTTATTTCCAATATTTTATAGCGTGATTTTCTTAATGTTACGTAACAACTATATTCGAATGTTTGAAACGTGACCTTCCACACAAGCAACAAACGGTTTTTTTTGGAACAGGAAGCAATTTTTAAATCACGTGCAATTATGATCACGTGCGAAGCAGATACCTATGTGACCATGCATTTGTTTTTCAACAACAGAAAAAATTATGAAAATTTTCTTAATGTGTTTCCAGTATATATAATGAAAAATTATCTATAAAGGTAATAAAAAATTCGATTGATGGTAAACATATGTAGAAAAGGCTTTTAAATATATTTTGTCTTCCTATTTTCGGAAAAATACAGGAGTGATATTCTGTATAATGATTATATAGTTTATATGTAATGATGTAACAATATACGTTTATCAGGATTGTAATATAACTTTCAGGAAATTGAGTGAAAATGTATATCCAGCTCTTGTGATAAACGGATTGTCATATGAATTTCTCATCCGGTGTTGATAAATAAAATCAAGAGAAATTATTTTCAGCAAATCGAGATGAAGTATTTTCAGTTTTTTTGTTTATTCACTGTCAGAGAGAACCGTTTTAAATTCCGCGCTCATTACGACCTGCTTCGTTCACATGAAAATTGTGTTTTAAAGTAATCATAGAGAATTATTTCGGTATGTTATTGAAAAATTATGCGTACACAAAAGTTGTGATGAGAATTTAGTTTAATATCCGTTTTCCATGAAAATAAACAGAACAGAAAAATAGTTTGACGTCATTTAAAGTAAATTCCGGAAAATTCTATTTTTTATTGACGTTTATAATTAAATGTGGAAGATATATATTTCATAAATAAATAAATAAAACGCCACCAGTTG
>JANTOQ010613343.1:0-10533 GCA_027564595.1 Bythotiara depressa
TATATTGTTGTTAAACATTAAAAAATGTATTTGTTATGATAATTTCTTGTTTATCACTTTTCCTTTCATTCATATTTAAAAAATCCACAAAATGTTTTTCGCGAAATATTTAAAAATGAGAATTCGCGAAAGTTAATCCTCGCGAAAGTTTCTCCCAATAAAGTAATCAAGTCTAACTTTATGTTTATAGAGAAATTAAAAATGGCGGATAAAAATAAATTATCACTGCAAGAAGGGAGCTACTCTCTGTATAAGTACGATGTTACCCTAGGCTGAGGTATTCTCCGAATTTCTCTCTCTTTTGGTAAATGTTGCGAACCCAAAATCTTGGTTTCACAAGGAACTTTAGCACTAGTGTAATGTCTTCGTTTTCGAAGGGGAAGTATGAGCCAAAGATGTTCTTCATCTAATCTATCCATACTTCTCTGTAATTCTGTAGAAGAGTGCTAACACGCGTTAATGTTGTGTAAGTTTTTGTAAGTTAATGTAGGGAAAATGTTCTCTGTTCAATTCCATAATTGTGCATTTTAAAGAGACCGATAAATGTACTTACGTAACATCACTGTGAATTCTTTACTTCTTGTGCCCATCATGCGCTTAGTTTCTATGGCAACGAACACGTAGTAAGTCTCCCAAGATTGAAGCCCAGACAACAAAAATTTGCTGGCGTCTTTATTCACTTTATGTGTTGCAAAGACCGTGCGATCGGCAAATAAACAATATAACTACGTAAAAGAAAACAACACATAATTCGTAACATTTAATATTGTTGTCTTGCAATATATAATTCCTTTAACAAATTTTGCACCCTTACATTATTCTGGGCCCTCAAAAGTTTACCTGTACAAAAATTTAGAAGAATAAGGTAACTCGAAAAAACAAAGTTTTCAAGATCTCTCCATAGCAGATTATTTCTTTCTTCAAATGTTTAGATAGCATTCACTTTCATATTGAAATGCGAGATGTCGTCACGACAATTTAAACACAAATTATCTCACCAATTTTTTCATTGTTGGATAATTTAGGATCTAACAGCCGGCCGGGTCAATCAATTAAAAAAAAGGCACTTTAAGATGTAAATTACTGAAAAATATCTTTATCAAAGGGTAGAATGTCTAACCGATTTTGTCCGACTAGAAAGAATTTAGGGAGATACATACACACCTGGTATCCGGTAACATCCTCAATATCATTGAAGCCAGCAGGAGGATACCAGTGTACCATCAGACTTCTTGAGTCTTCTTTCTTCACTCCAACATCGATTGGAGCAGGGATCAGCTCTAAGACACAAACCATAAACATGAATGAATGAATGCTCGTTTGTGTGGGAATCTTTGGTCACTGGGAAATTTAAAACATACACTTCTCAGAATATCTACCAAATTACAAGCAGAAAAAGAAAGATATATTTGAGAAATATCTCGATCTCTTAGCCAGATCGAAACTGCTAATACCTAGGGATTAACGAAGCACTAAATTAAAGCAAGAGTAATCAATTAATTAATGTGCTATTTATTTTTATTTATTTATTTATTAATTAATCAATTAATTAATGCGTTATTTAATTAATTAATTAATTAATAAATTAATAAAAGGTACATCTTTAACATTTTGAATAATCGAGTCTTATGTATACCTTGTTTCATGGTTTGAACATCAATAATTGGACTTTGTCTCTCATAAGCTGTATTTAAAGCTTTCAATTTAACTTTATACTTGATTCCAGGCTTTAAATTCGATAACACGTAGTTGGTAGCAGTGTTCGACCTGATTTCGATTTCTTTAAATTGTGGTCCATCACGTTGTTTCCAATACAAAACATAACCTGTAATCCGACTTGGCTTAACGTACTAAAATAAATATTCAAAATAGATTAGAACACAAAACTTCATAAACAGGGAGACTACTCATTTCATTTTGACATTTTTCTTGACTTTTTCCTGATCAAGAAAGAACTACCCCTGGCTTAAACGCCTAAACTAATGTAACAAACAATTGTACACGATGATAAAATATCATTTGAGAAATAAATAAATAAATAGATAATACAGTGAGAAGAACTATTAAAAAGTCCACAGGAAACTTTTGAAATTACCTGACGTTTCAAACAATTTTCATTTTCCCCAACTTTTGAAGAAAAATGGCCAATTTAAAGATCTAGTGGTGAAAAATAATAAGTAAAAAATACTCACATTCCAAGAGATCTCCACCGTGTTGTACAAGACAGCTCCTACGGTCAACTGAAGCACAACATTCTCCAACTTATCTACTGGACGATCGCTGCTTGAAGGTGCTAAGAAAAAGAGTGTTGCAGATAATAATAAAGCTGGATCAGGAGGTGAGAAACAAGATCGTTGATGCTAATTATCCTCTGTCAGGTGACAAAAACAAGAGTGTTGAAACTAATATATCAGGATGTGACAACAATTTGTGAAAAAGGACACAAACCATGTGTTATTAATAACAACATTTCATAATTTACAAATCTCTGTAAAAGGGGAACTCGAAAGCACCAGAGTAGAAAGCATAGCATTGCAATTTTATAAACATCGAATCTCCTGCATTGTAAGTTGCAAAGGCGTGTCCCTGTTGAGTGCATAAGACAAAAGCTATTTTCATTATCAAATTAAATTAAGTGTAAAGATAATAGCCACAATACATGACTATAAAGCAGAACCATTTGATGCAAGCCTGGAATCTAGCGTAAAAAAATAAAGGTATTTATGTTTTGTCACCCAACATAACTTCATCAGCACTGAACGTACTGTTATCAATTAGGATGCTATAAGATGTTTTTGCTTTTGGGCTACAGATGTTTCTAACAACTATGCATTAATTACTTACCAACAGTTACACTTGCGGGTAGAGTTTCAATGGTCCTTGATTCCTTGGCCACACCTTCTCCTATCTTATTCACAGCACTGATAGAAAAAGCATATAGCGTTGACGGAGTTAGGTGTGATATAACCCTCTGTGTATTCGTCACACCTAAAACTGTTGTTTTTCGTTCGCTCATACTTTTCATATCTTTAATAGTGATCACGTAAGAAGTGATCGGTGACAGGGAGTGTGTAGGTGAAGCAGCCCAAGATAATTTAACGCTGTTTGACTGAATTTCACCCACGGTAAATACGGGAACTTGCTTTGGTTTATTCCCAGCAGTTGCTGAAAATAAATAAGTCAATAAGAAAATAAACAAATATAATTGTAATATACATTGGAATTATTATTAACCCTACGTCTAGATATACACCCGCCTATTATAGATTTCTTACTCGAAACCTTTACAATGTTACGAAGAACCAGGGGGTCTTGTCAACTTTATCTACTTCCGCTCTTTTCACAATACAAAAATTGATTAATAATCATGATTGCTTTGGTTGTTGTCTTACAAGTTAAGTTATACCCTGAAACCCCAATGCCATCTTGCCGCTCCATGACTTACTGGCTCACTGACGATTTTTGTTTGTTTTTGTTGCTGTGGTTACTGTTCTCGACTATTTCATTTGTCTTGCCTTCACGAAAGCAATCAAAACAATCGACATCTGAGGGTGGTTTGTCTAGATTGGTAATCAAGACAGAAATCACGTGAAAGGAACATGTTTGAAGGTAATCAAGTCTCACTTTCATCTAATCATTATTGTTTTGAAGGAAGGAACAGAACAGGAATATAGGCAATATAATATTTATGAAACATTAGAGAACTTTCATTTTGTAAGGTTATACTTTTGCATCTGTGCATTCATTTTAATATCACAACTGTTTAAGTCACAAAAGGATTTTACTTACGTGTCACAGTAACAATGCTGACAGCAGAATTCGTTCCGGAACTCCCTGTAACTTTGCACCTAAAGTAATTTTTAACATTCATTTACTTGTATTTCATGCATATATTGTTTTTTGTTTGTTGAAAAGAGTTTGGCAGAAAATGAACAATTAAAAAAAATTTAAACTTTTGATGGCATAGTGTATTATTCTACAATTGAATGACAGCTAAAAGTCTTGTGTTGATTTTGAAGTGGATGGAGCTCTTAGCTCTATAAGACTATCTATCTAAAGCCTGGTTCCCGCACAGTGGGAATACATGGCGATAACTTTTTTGTGTCTCATCACCAAATATACACCAACGACATGCTAGCATTATTTATGAAGAATGATTCAGGTTTTTCGAAATCTTAAGAAACACAACAAAACCAATACTCTACAAAGACTTTAACAATAAATGTAGCAAGAGCTATGGCACCTACCCGTTGTGTTAATCATTTTCATTCATTTAAAGCAATGCTGAGGAACCTTATAACATAACCGTGTGTAATAGGGTTTTTTACATCACGTAGATAAGATTGCAAATGAGTAACTGATAATATGAATCTTGGTTACCTCAGGAGCACAAAAATATTGAACATAATTTTGTGGATAATTTACTCGTAAATAAATCTTAAAGATAATCATTCAACACAAATAAAGCTTCTTCAGCTCCTGGAATTGATGCATATGCACTAACAAACAGGTATTAAATGCAAGGTAACTCTTAATAGGGTTGCCACAGAATTTTCAAATTTTTTCCCCCAGAGTTTGCAAGAAATTTTTCCCTGGGGTTTCCCTGATTTTTAAGCAAAAACCTATTTTATGAGCAAACTACACCATAAAAATCTACATTAAACTTTAATATTGTGTAATACATTCTTCCTACTTCTAACATCTCTAAAAAGAAAGAAATTGCTATAAATAACTAGCATAGAATCTTTACAACTAAAAATTAAAAAATTCCCTGAGTTTTCCCTGAGTATTTGAAAACCATTCAGAAATTCCCTGAGTATTCCAGGTTTTCCCTGAGTTTTCCTTAAAAACAGTGTTTTTCCAGGTTTTCCAGGTTCTGTGGCAACCCTGCTTAAGCAAATTGGAGTTGAGTAGTTAACAATTAATTCTACTTGTCTGTCAAAGTGTGTTTAACTTGGCTGATGTTTATGCTCCTGAGAAAGACGATGTGAACACAAGAATGAAGTTGAAAAAAGCTACAAAGGAGATGATTGTTTACCTTAGCCAAATTTACTGGCATGGAATTACTCATCATAATAAAAACATCAATTGCTGAAAGTAAATCCACAGACTGAAAAAAGTCTCCCACTAATTCGGAACAAATTTAACACAGAGGTGTAATGTTCCACTTAACGATACACATAACCTTTAAATCAATATTTTTACCAAAATGAAATTTTTATATAATTTGAAAGCTTATTTTGCGTAGAATATTTATTTAAGAAATATAAATTTCACAGAAAAGCCCCAAATAAATAAAAACTACTTTAAAAAATAAATGTTTACAAAGAGAGATTAAAATCTTTCTAACGTTTGTACTAATTACTACTAATGGTAACAAACATTTTTTCCTTCCTTTTCTTTTTTTGTAAGAAATTACGAGATTATACCAAAATAAAAATAAACAAACCTGTCTCATGAGACAGGTAATTAGCTGCAATCTTAATCATTTCTTTGTTTATCAACTTTTACCAAATCTATTTTACATTACACTTCCAATAATAACCCCCTGGAAAAAGCGAAATAGCAAAGAACTGGGCAATGTTTTAGTTCCTTTCAGGAGGTACTATGCATTAAAGGGTTATTAGTATCGTGTCTTGAAACAAGCTCATTTATGAAATGCTGCAGAATCCTGCCTTAAGACTTATACTATGCTTATACACTTTGAATGGGCTTATATACCAGGGGGCTTATACACAGTGAGGGTTTTTCAGAAACAAAGGAAGACACAAGTGAAGAACTTTTGTTAGGAGAAAGGTTGACTTATATGGGATTATACAATAATTGTATTAACATTGTAATGTTTCTGTGGATCTACATGGCCACCATATTGAACACTTTTCAGGGCTGCACAAAATTATTTTGAGCTGGTGTTCTGATTTTTCCAGTGTACATGTCAACATGCATGTACATGCGTAATCATACTCTGCTTGAGCATGATTTTAAAGTTATCACCACAGTTTTAGTTATATTTTTATAATCTTTCAAGGTTTTTAATATTCATACAGATACACAAACACACACAAACAAGCAGGACACACTGTAAAAAGATTTAAAATAAATTTATTTTATATGTTCTTTAGTTGAGGATATATTTAGCAACTTTAGCTGTCTTCTTTAATTTATTCGCATCATGAAAATTCACTGCATGTATGTAGCCATATTAGAATGTTAAGTTGAAAAAACAAAACAGTTTTGTTCTATATAAGTTACTTTGACATGTATGTGTACTTGCCACTAAAAATAAACAAGCTTCCCACATTTTTAGGATGTGGCAATCATACAGATGCATGTATGTCAGTTTTCCCTGGTTTTATTTTTTTCATAACAATGTTATCAATTTTACACTTTCAGAACAATTACAATCTATAGCAAATAGTCAGTCCTACGTATGAGATATGAAAAATATTTTAATAGCAAAAATCATGAAATGGAAATCTAAAAACATTATTCCTTTTAAAATTCACCTCTTACCTGTAAGTACCTGAATCTGTTAAAAGCACATTAATCAGTGTTAAGTTACTACCACCATTAAATGCTTTCATTCTGAGGCCTTTGGCATCAGCGTTGAGTGGTTCACTAGTGGAAGCTAAAAGCCATGTAAACCTCAAATCTCCTATGCCAGTAGCAGTACAAGTCAAAGTAAAACTTGCACCTTCATGTATGTTTGGAGCTAATGGACTAAGGCTTATCGTTGGAGGTGGGCTGGATGTTTCTAAAGATGGAGAATAAAGTTTTAAATAACCACAATATCTCAAAGCTGCAACATGATATACTTCTTTCAGGGTGTAATCTAAGAGTCCTCAGGAGGCACCAACGGCCACTTTACAATTGAAAATTCAGGATTTTCTTCCCAAAATGACCTAAATACGACTTGAAACACTCAAAAAATTGATGGAATATATCAAGAAAAGACTCATTCCTAATATTTCAGGATAACACCATGATTTCTTAACAGAAAAAGTATTTTTGTTTATGTAACAGGGAAAAATAGGAACAGGAACAGGAAGCCACCTGTAACTATCCACCTGTAACTGTTGTGACTTGAAACCATACAAACTTTCTGATTCAAGTAAATTGTAGAGCGACTAAAGGGAAAGGAAACAAAAATAAGAAACTTCTAAGAAAACTTCATTCCATTACACATAATCAAAATTCAACCATTCTAGTGCCATAAAGTGCACCATATTAAAAATATTTAGTAATACAAACTATAAAAACATGTTCAAAAATCTGATCACTTGAGTTTTTCATGGAGACTGGAAGAAGAAAATTAGTGACGTCAGAAAGTTCAGAAATCCTGTTTCATAAATGCATTTGATGAACAGAATTAACATTTCTTCTGCTTTGGTACATGTTCATTGCAATAATATTCTCCATTTATATATTCAATTTTATTACAATATTTCTTAAATTTATATTCTGCAACAGCCTTTAGAGTTGTTATTCTTGTCATATACGTTTTCTATTTCGTAAGTGAAACATTATATTTCACGAAATGCCAAATTGTCACGCTTACAGATTCACTAACCGATCTCAAGATAACCAGCATCTAAGTTTTAATAAGGTATCAACTGAGAAAACAAAAAAGGCTCTTTGAAAGCAGTGGCTTCATAATATTCATCAAATTGGTCCACTTCTAGTCTAGTTCCTACCTAAAGACTCAAGTTTCTACATCTGCTCGGAGCAATTTGAAGAAGATTGTTTCCAACATGATCTTAAAGTTAGTTATATTTTTACTTGTAAAACACAACATTGATTACATCTTCTTGCCAAAATTATTTATATTTAGTTTTCAGAAACACTCTACAATGTATGTTTCCTTCCAGTACTACTATGACACTCTTTGTGTTTTAGTTAATAATGAATGAATTTAAAATGAAACTACCATCAGCATATTTGATTGCATATAAACTTTCTCGCATTATCACTGGGGATAGCATATAGGAAATAAAGATACACTTTAATATGACTTTAGTTTTATTTTGATGAATGTTCCAGCCTCCGAAAATACATTGATTACCTAAAAACAATGATGATGTAATTTAAACAATAAAGAGGAAAACTAAACTACTTTGTTAATACTAGATTTTTTATCGAGACGTTTCTCCACGTTATTAATTTCAAATACTGTAGATAATTTATTGATGACTTTTGAACTCATTGCATTGTTTGCTTTGAATATTGGAAGAATAGATGGTTTCATTTTTCAAAAACATGCACATGTTGCGCTCATGAAGAAAACATTGTACGACTTTTTGAAAAAAACTTTCAACTTTTACGTTGTGGATTAAAATTATAAATAATGGAAATTGGAATCAGAAAGCATAAAGAGTGTAAAATCGTAAGAGACTTCGACGAATGAAGGAATTATTAAATAAACATCTTCAACCTTCAACAATTATGGCTAACTTCACTATCCAGATTCTAAAGTTTTGAACTTTATGACGTCACTTGGTTTCATTAGAACCCATTACTTTTCACTTTGGCGCGACGTTTAAAACATTAGTTAATTTTATAAACTTTGAGTAAGTGTAATTCAATTTCAGATTCGTTGTACATGTAAAAAATGCCAGTTTTAGAATACCATTACTAGACAGAGTATTATATGTAAATTTCTTATTTTTGTTTCCTTCCCATTTAAGGCTGGTTTGTTTTATATGTCAATATAATACTTTGTTAAGACAGCCAAAATAATGAAACAATTCAGGAAACCTCACAGAAGTGTCTATTCATTAGTAAATGTATGTACCTCAGAGTGGGTTAATTGTTAGTACCTATGTATATGCTTATTAGCAAAAATGAATGAGGCGGACTTCAGAATGAAATGAGCCACAGATTGAATCAATTTGAGTTTTAATTAGTTGTTTTGGTTTATAATGAGTTGATTTGAGGTTTGAGTTATGGATTAATGGAGTTTTGATGAGTTGACTTCATAATTGAATATTGAATAGTGATAGAACTTCATGATCCTCTTTCCTCCATCACATGGCAATATTAAAGATATATTGATGATATTGTTTGTAACAGCTAACCCCCCCCCCCCCCAATATGTGCAAATAAATAACTCCCACTCTATTATTATTACGTAGAATTTGAGAATGTTTTTCAACAATAGTGACACATGTTGCTTTTATAAACACTGCCATGGAGGGTTGTTCTGTATAAAGTTTTATACAAAATTGAAACAACCACAATAAAAAAAAAACATTTGATCTTCTTTTAAAATATTATATTACATACCGTTAAGAAAGTTAAAAACCTTTTTGATGTTGTTTCATTTAGATGCAAAAATTATTTAACTCTTTATGGGCTCTACACCTTGGACCCCCGATTTAGTTGACATAATGGCAAACAGGACCCGTAAAGGGTTAACCTACAAATTTATACAAAATTTGTCTAATGTTTTAATGTTGCATTTGTTTTACTGTTGTGTTGTTTACCTCAACAAGTGCATAATAGATACTAGCTTGCTTCAGAGATGGTGATATACTCTCATGTCAGCTTATAACAGCGTTGAAACATGTAACTACTGTTAGGAAACATTGCAAAAACAAAATTAGAGTTGGTAAATTAATAAATTAGTAGAGTGGATTAATTAATTAATAAAGTACTCACGTAGGACAGTTAATTCAATTTTGGCTCTAATTTGTGCATGCCCCATAACTAAGTCAAATGCTTTATCTCTTACAATGCAAGTAACAGATTTTTGGTCACCAGCTTCAATATTTGTGATGACAAAGGTACCATCAGCAGCAACATATACACGACCACTGGTATCATAAATACCATACCACTTAGTCCCATATGCCCACCATATCACGATCTTTTTCCCACCTTTTATGCTACAATCAAAGGTTGCTGTCTGCCCAATGCCAACACTTGTGTCTGTTGGTCGAATATAAAAGTATGGCTTTTCTAGATAAAGAAAGGAGAATGATATATGCCAGTATAAGGAATCGATATATCCTTTGAGTGAAATGAAAACATTTTACATTAGTTTCCAACTTTCCAAATTGATCATAAAATAATTATATTATAATAATAAAAGATGCAGGGAATAATGTTACAAGTATATATCATTGTTACTAGCATGCAGGGAATAATGTTAGAAGGATATATCATTGTTACTAGCATTGAAACTACATCAACCATGTTTTTATTTCTTTTAGGAGAAACATCTCAATTATATATATGTAAAGAAACACCCGCTCATGTCTTATATAATTATAGTTGAGCAAGTGAGTAGGTGGGCAGTCTTATATAATTATAGTTGAGCAAGTGAGTAGGTGGGCAGTCTTTAGTAAGAATAAACAATTCTCCACTGCATGTCTTTTGTTATAAAATAAAAATAATAATAATAATAATAATAGATATTTAGAGTGGCTAGGCCCAGAAAAATTCACAAGACATACTGTATAGTCAGGGAATTATTTCCACTATAAAACAAAAATAAAATAAAAGATAAACCTAATGACTTCATTGTAGAAACAA
>JANTOQ010613565.1:0-10532 GCA_027564595.1 Bythotiara depressa
CTCCTGAGGCATTTTTGTCTAATATGCATCCTAGATAGTTAACCTCTTTGTGTTGACTAATCTTGATTTTGCCATGGATGATATTTAACTTGTCATTTTTAGGCCTATTTTTCCCTGTGAAAAGTATCGATTTAGTTTTATTTTCACTGAAATGGATACTTAATTTATTGTCAACAAACCAATCACAGAGTTGGTTAAAGTCAGCAAAACATTGATAAAGTATTCCAGTATATCCTTAAAAATCAAAACAAGGTCATGACGAGTGAGTGGATTTGCTCTGTTGCAATAAATACATTTTTATACTTTTTTTATTGTAAACCTAATGAGATCACTGGTTTTCTCTCCTTTTTGATTTTTTGATTTTATTTGTAATTATTTATTACTATTTCTGTGTTGCTTTATTTGAATATTACCGTAGATGACCATTTTATATCTCTGGGCAATTGTTTAAAAATCAAGCTTCTAAAAACATCATAGGCACTTTAACTATGTTTAGCTTAATAGTGGGCATTTATTTATTTGGCATGGAGGCTTAATTGACTGTTGGTGGTGAAATGATCATTTATGGTATACCAGTAATAGTGAACAGGGGGAACTGCAGAGAATTGGAAATATAAACTGGTGTAGTGATAGATGTTGACAAATGTTCACGTACACGGAAAGTTTTTGTTGTCAAGACACAAAAGAAATTCCAGAGTAGTTCTTGAAGGTTGAAGATGTTTATATTATTATTCCTTCATTCATTGATGTCTCTTACGGTTTTACATACCATGCTTTCTGATTCCAATTTCCATTATTTATCATTTTAATCCATAATGTCAAAGTTTTAAGCTTTTTTTAAAAAGTTGTTTTCTTCATGAGCACAACATGTGCATGTTTTTGAAAAATGAAACCATTCTATTCTTCCAATAATCAAAGCAAACAATGCAATGAGTTCAAAAGTCGTCAATAATTCACTACGGTATTTGAAATGAATGACGCAGAGAAACTTTGCGATAAAAGATCCGGGGGACTGTATCAACAAAATTTAGTTTTCCTCTTAATAACAACGTCAAAATAAAACTAAAATCATATTAAAGTGTATCTTTATTTCCCATATGCTACCCCCGGCAATGACGTGAGAATGTTTATGTGCAATCAAATACACTGATGGTAGTTTTATTTTAATTTTAAATTAATTCATATAGTAAACTAAAACACGCAGAACTTTGTTGTAATATTGGAAGGAAATGTACATTGTAGAGTGTTTCTGAAAACTAGATATAAATAATTTTGGCAAAAAGATATAATCAATGCTGTGTTGCACAGTACCAAAATAAAAAACTAACTTTAAGATTATGTTGGAAACAATGTTCTTCAAATTGCTCTGAGCAGATGTAGAAACTCGAGTCTTTAGGAAGCAAACTAGATTAAAAGTGGACCAATTTGACTAATATTATGAAGCCACTGCTTTCAAAGAGCCTTGTTTGCTTTCTCGGTTGATACCTTATTAAAACTTAGATGTGGGTTATCTTGAGATCAGTTAGTGAATCTGTAAGCATGAAAATTTGGCATTTCGTGAAATATGTTTCACTTACGAAATAGAAAACGTATATGACAAGAAAACAGCTCTAAATGCTGTTGCAAAATATAAAATTGAATATTTAAATAGAGAATATTGTGATGAACACGTACCAAAGCAGAAGAAATATTAATTCTGTTGATTAAACGCCTTTACGAAACAGGCTTTCTGAACTTTTTGACGTCACTAATTTTCTCATTCCAGTCTCCATGAAAAACTCAAGTGGTCGGATTTTTCAACATGTTTTTAAAGTTATATGTAATAGAATGAAGTTTTTTAGCGGGTTTTTGTTTTTGTTTTTGTTTCCTTCCCCTTGAAGTTTTAATTCAGTCATAATGTTTGTTCTTCTTCTTCAAAAATATTGTGTTGATATTGTTTTTTAAGTTTTAATTCAGTCACAATGTTCTTTCTTCTACTTCAAAAATATTGTCTGGACATTGGTTATTAAGTTTTAATTCAATTCAGTCACAATGTTCTTGCTATCGAATAAAATTTCTACATCATGCATTCTTCTTCAAGTTGTTCTAGATCACTTGTATCAAAATGCTGTGACTGCAATGTACATATGATTAAAGTATATGTAGTGCTCTATGACCATGTGCATGCACAGAGTGTTGGCAGGATGCAAGCATCGTGTGTTTGTTGCAATATTGACATATCAGTTATTTTGCCAGTTATGTTTAATTTCCTGTTACATGCAGCATAATTGCATTGTTGGTACAAGCTGACTAAGACATTTTTATTTGCATTTTTGGTACAAGCTGACTAAGACATTGTTGGTACAAGCTGGCATTTTTAACTGATGGATTGGCCCATTAGGTGTATTGTCATAACAACTGTTTTTCATTAAGTTATCCTAGTCTGGTGAGATGTTGGCAGAATTATCTTCCATTGTAATCTGTGAGGTACTGGTAGTTTCCAGTTTAATTAAATTTATTGTCTTTGATTCATCAATTTCTTGCATTACATTTCCCCAAACAGATATGATCATACACCCACTCTCATAAAAAAAGAGGGCATCTCACACTTTCCATTTTATTGTAGTTGACAGTTTACCTCTACCATCAACTGTGACTTCTCTAGGTTCTTGTAGCCTGTATAATGGCCTTGATTGTAAATACACCCTTTGTCTTCATCTTAGTGTTGTCTACTGGCATGTAATCAATGGGCTTTTATGGAAAATCAATCCAATATATATATATATATATATATAATCATTTTGCAACAACAGATTCATAGGACACTTGCAATAGTGGACAGGTGGATAATATAATATAATAAATATAATATAATGTAATAAAACAAGCAAATAAAAATTGAAAGAGGAAAATCACGAAATAAAAAACCTACAATTTTTAACTGTATTTCTTTGATTTTTCTTTGTCCATTAAGGATACACATAATCTTTAAATCGATATTTTTGCCAAACTTATTGTAAGAAATTACAAGACTATACCAAAAGAAAAGTAAAAAAACCAGCCTCATGAGATGTAATCAACTGCAATCTTAATCATTTCTTTGTTTTCAGATTGTCCAAGCATAATAAACTTTAAAACACTGTATCTCAGAAACATTTTTCCGTGTTATTCTCTAACTTTTAAGAGTGGAAAAGGTACAAGAGAAAACTGGGATAAAGTTGCGTTCAACATAGTAAGAATCAGTGATCTTTGCTGTACAAAAATGTGTCATTTTTTTCTTTAAATTGTTTTGATCTCGAGATATGAATGAATAAAGAGGCATGCATGAGGGAGTTTTTCAAACATTTGCAACATTTGCTCATTCAGCTGTTTTAGAGTATGCCTATTTTGAGTAGCAACAGCTTCATTTGAAAACAAAAATCTTATCATAGTTTTGAATGTTAGCTTAAAGTTAGGTTGAATATTATGTAGGTAATGTCCTACTTAACAATAAATCCCAATCTTCCACAGAGCAAATACCATTTTTCAGATTTGAGAGTAGTTTGTGAAACTGTTGCTGTAACTAATTGTGACCAAACCTTTGTCAATTTTTGCTACTTTTAAACTGTAGTAAATACAAAACCCTTGCACGGTGTGTCGTCATGGTTTTTTGTGGTATAAAGTTTTGTCAGTGACAGGGGGAAATTGAGCTATTAAACCCACCAATATACTGACTGATTCATACAATGGCTTGGTTATACATTTTATCAACCCAACCTAGTAGTTTTTGACGTACAACAGAGAACTCTGTTATCAAAATGAATTTAACCCCAAATAAATTTTCTTTTAATTTCATTAGTGATCGTTCTTCTCTTTAAATGATGTAAATACTTCCCTTTTATAGGTAATTTTATAAGCGGTGAGTGCAAAGTGTTTCTTTTAATATTATATGCTGTGATATAAAGGAATACAGTAACTAGACAAGTTTCTCCTAACAATTGTTTTATGCAATTTATAAGATAACTTTTACCAGTACCTGCTTCACCAGTTACAAGCATGATCCTCTAAAGACAAGATGTGGTGCATGACGTCTTGAGCATTAAGGATACTGTATACACTCGCTACACATGTTCAGTATTATGAAGATATCTCTTTTTCTTCAAATAATTTTCGCATAAATGTATATATTTTCTAAGTCCTCTACCTAATGGTATGACTCATTTTTCCTGGATTTATTTTGGAAAAGAGAAAAAACTTAACTTTTTTTTTTGTCACTCGTGTAAAACAAGCTCCAAGTCCCCTCCATATGAACATTTTTTCATAAAAAACACATGCATTGAAGTGTCTTTCTTTCCTTTACAAAAGGGTGTCTCCATTTAAAAAAATAATATTTCATTAATAATGACAAAAACAATTGAAAAATATTCATTTCTACGTAATTTTTACTCTCGAAAAACCTTTGTCTATCAATAAAAATCGAAATAATGATAATAATATAAAAAATGAGACACCTTTTGTAGCCTAGCCTTATTAAAATTAATAAATATGATGACGCAAAAGTATATAGTATATAAATTAAAAGAAATTTGATCGGCATGGCGCTATTTAATAATCTTTAATAATGTTTATAATGCCTTTTGTTAAATAAAACAATACAATTAGATCGGAAGTTGATGGAAAAAAGTTATCCCCCGTTTTCCCCCCTTTCCAAATTAAAATTTGTATTTCTTATTTCAAGTACATGTTATATATCACTAGAACTTTGGAATGGTATAAAAAAATGTTTCTAAAGATTTGGAGAAGGAGTATATGCAGTATCCTTAAAGGAGAAAAGGAGAACAAGAAACCTGTTTAACATCCCCCGGTTCTTGCTGAGCTTTTTTAGTTGTGCTAGATTTCAGATCAATGCCGTTTTTATATGTAATATTGTAAGCAATTTGCTACAACACAGATGTTCTAATAAACTGTGTGCATGCTATAAGCACTAGTGTGACTGTATGTTGCAAAACTTAACATTTAATCATGATGCCCAAAATTGTTCACAAAACAAGAAGTAGGCTAAATAAACAGATGTCAAGGATTCCTACTTAACAACTGCTTCTGTTCTTGATTTTTGCACATTTGAGGTAATAGTGACAAAAGGAATGTAAAAGCCCAACACTGCCAAATATTTTAACCATAATTGTAGTATTTTTGTTGCAAATTTTGGCAAATAACGCGCCATTGGTATTTATTTATATATTTATTCTCAGCCTTGTGGTGGCGTTTTTGTAAAAAGCATATACAGGAATTCAGCAAATCAACTTTTTCACATTTAAATGACAGTTTTGAGTAAGTAAACATAATTTTATAAGAAGTCTAAATTTCCCACTCTTTCCACAAATTCCATTTTCACGGTTTATACAATTTTTTTGTGCACATTTCGCTTGTGTTTTGAGGAAACTGATTGCTAGGTTTGTTAAAGTAATACTGGGGAAACTAATGGCTACGTTTGATAAAATCGTTTTGATAAAGTAACTTTTCATGGAACAAATGCCTAAAGGGGCAAGTCAAGCAAAACAGGCTAAACGAAGTTTTTTCCATTATCGCAAGAACAGTGGTGCTAATCTTCGTTTTTTCAAACTTATAACTGTCAACTGTTTGATTTCCAACTGGCTTTACACAACATTCAACATCAGTCTGAGAAAGATAAATCATTGGACCATTTCATGATATAGATGATCGTTGATTTGTCCATCAGGAAAATTAAATGGTACAAATGTAGAAAACCTGCATCTTTGTCCACTCTATGAAAGATATGTATTCATAAATGTATGTGTCAACTATTTGTTCTTTGAATGATTTGATCATTCTAAAAAATATGTTCCTCCAAGACTTTCACTGAGTGAATTATTACATTCGGTAGCACCTCGTCAGCAAATGTCTAGTATGAAAATAAGGTAGCACCTCATCACCAAATGTCTAGTATGTAAATTGTTGGCGATTTTCTTTCATAAGGAAGTGTACATTTTCAATAAATTCATTCCAGTATTTTTTCAGCATATGTCATTTTCATGGTATCAAGATATATTGCGGAAATATTAATTATTAATGATGTTATCAAGGTTGTATGTAGTTATATGTGTCAGCTTGCAACAATGGATATTATGTAATTGATTCTACTACTAAATGCAAGAGTTTTATGCATGTTAACTCTTAATAGTTTTACTTTTCTACTTCCACATAATAATTTCTTTCTTACCAAATGAAGACTTGTGCCTCTACAATACAACTTTCTTTCTCATTGAATGCTTTATATAATGCATGCTCAGTGTTAAAGATACCACAACCACATAACCAATTCAATGTATCAGATTTATATGCATTTATTATTGTTGTATATTACACAACATAAGTTACCTTCTACCTGCATCAGCACGATACTGTGATTGCCATCTATCCTTTGCTCTCATGTTTCAATTATGTTAATCTGCATCAGCATGGTATGGTGAATGTCAGAAGATGTTAAGCTTCCACATCCATCACTTTGCTTATTGAAGCAACGGTTAATACTCACTACGTATCAAGAAAGTTTATGATAAAGGCTTACACGTGCCGGTTAAGCAGCTATTGTAACAATATTTGTGAGGCAGCATAAGATGTCAAGAAATCCGGCAAGAACGTCCTGTTGGTTTTTCGCAAAAATACTGAGAAATCCTTGAGCTACACTTTAGAAATTTTATACAGGTCCGCAGACATGATAGGTTTATGTAAATAATACAAAATACCAGGTCTAAATACCTTTTATACATATAAAATATTGTGTTCTCTCGGGGTGACCCCCGCCAACACTGATTTAAGAAATTCGGTGAAAATAATATGTTGGTTTATGGCAAACATACAGATAAATATTTGAGCTACACTTTATTAATTTTAAACGGGTCTCAAGCTATGCTAGGTTTTTCTAAATAATACAAAATAACAGGTAGAAATAGCTTTTATACTCATAAACTAAGATGTACGGTAAAACACAGTGTGTTGGATTTTCGCAAAAAATACAGAGAAATACTTAACCTCTCTTCAAGAAATTTCACAAAAATCTGAAGGGATGTTAGTTTTATGGAAATCATAAAAAAAACAGGCTAAAATCTGTCCGATATACATAAACTAGCTCGTTCAAGAAATTTTAGACAAGTGCCACAAGATTATCAAGCAAAGTTGATTAATCATCAGGCTATACGTTAAGATGCAATCAGGCTAAAAAGTGCTGAATTCTGAGGATAGATAGATACATGAATGCTCTTTTGAAACACCAACCAGCATATGAATTAACGTCAGAATTAATTTTCCTTTGAATGTAATCTAAGATGTAGAACTTTAAAATATAAGATAAATGATTTTATTTCGTGTCAAATGGTTTTGGCATTCCAAAGTTAAAGGCATTTTAAGGTCAGGGTATTTTCTTAAAGGAATGATCCCATGGATTTCACATTCAAATTTCAACAAAATTGGATTCAACACACATGAACTAGCCTAGAAAATATATTCTGTGAAATTAAAAATCCTCGTACACCCCTAAAATTACTGTTAAAGTATGGGTTTTAAGCCATTGAAAAATGTGGTTTTGAGTTATGAGTTGTAGGCAATTCATGTGACCGTCATTGCCGACAAACTTCATTCATGAGCAGTTGCTGTATACATGTGGTTATTGAAAAATTGATATACATTTCAGCTTTTGCAGAGTAAATTATGTATAGGTAAAATGAGATAAATGATTTACTGTTCTGTCGTGGATTGCAAAAGCATTCAAGTAGCTTTTTTATTCAAGTGCCAATTACACAAATATGAGAGTAGGTGCCAGGTAGAATCCGCGTAGGAATGTGTGTCAATCTCTTCTTGAAAAATTGTGGAAATTTTCCATATTTTATTGATCTACCAATTTTATGACGTCACAAAAGCATAAAACGGACCAATCAGGAAACAAGAGAGATCCCGTCACATTTCTAACTAGACAACCACGACAACCTTTGTACCAAATAACGTAAGTCAATAGTAAACTGAAAGTAACTGTTGACACTTTCTTATCAGTTGGTGGGGTAAGAATTTTGAATTTTTGGCACCTAGTCCATAAATATTATGTCCAGAATTGTAAAAATGGTGATTAGATAATAGCACTGTTATAAACTGTTTACAGTATGAGAAAGGAGCATATTTAACATGCAGACCTAATAATCGGGAGTACTGACGGCTAGGTCCCACTAAACTTTAAAATTATATTTTAATTTAAAAACCTCAAATTTGGTATGATTGTCACCAATAATCTTGAAAAGTTTGAGGAAGCAGGTCAGCTCACACTATTGACTTTGAGCTACGTTAAAACAGCCTCGTTCCCAAAGTCTTTTGCCATGGAAGATGGTGGAAGAAAAAGCCCCTGGAAACGAGGTAGACGTTAAAATTCTTCCTCATTCTTCGAGTTATGAGTAATCATTCTCTCTCACATCCTTGCTCACATGAGCTCAAGAAAATAATCACTTTTCTGGAGATTCAACGAAAGAGAGAGTAGTAGTTTTAGACCTACGATCTAATAGTTGGATAACTGGACTTCAGGCGGGCAACCAGGATATTTTGGAGGCAAGGGTTTCTATCTAAAGAAAAGGCATAGTCGTTTTGTGTTCGTATAAAAAAGGAATGAAAGCGAGTTATTTTGGCATTAATAAGTATCTTGCAGGCCCGTAGGAGCGACTTTTGGATTGGGATTTGTTCTAGATTGCCTAAAACGGCCATAAACTGAAATATTTTGACCTTTTTAATTAGCTTGACATAAAAAATAGGGCACAATTTTTGAGAGGGCAGAGATTCCGTCCCTAAATCATAGATAGCGTATCCAGGAGCAGAAGTAAACGGAGCTCTTTCATATATCGCAACCCAAATATCTATACGTATAACATACGTTGGGAACAAAACTATTAGAGATACAGAGAGATTGTTTACAATGAATATGAATATGTAGTTTTATGGAAAATAATAAAGGTTGAATGCACAAGTATTCTTACAGCTCCTCCACAGTACTTCTTTTGGCGCAAACTTGTTTTCAACCTAGAGTGAATGTCCCATGTAAATCTGACGGAACCTTTTTTAAAGCATGATTTCTGATGATTTAAAGAATGAAAACCACAGGTAGTCCACTGAAGACAGATTAGTTACTTTCGTATCGCATGCTCTAAAACTTGATATAAACCTAATGAACTTGATATAAATATATATTAAAGTTGACATCTTAAATTAACACGTGAATGTACAATTTAATATATGCTCTTAAAATTAACACATAAATGTTCATCTTAATATACAAACGTTGAAATTGACACATAAAACTTGCACTTGTTATTTAATGCATTTATATTGGATACACAGATAATTATTATTCATACAAAAATAGTGATCTTGATATATAAATGTTTAACTTTATATAAAATATTCGAATCTTATATTCTTGTCCTATTTCGTACTTCATAAGCTTGTGCTACTTGTTGTGCAGCCATGCGCAATTTGAAGCTTTATTTCAAGCATCCTGCCGATTACCCAATGCATTTATGCTCCTGCGTCCATCGATCAATTTTTAAAAAGCGTATGCACCACATTCCTACCAAGACGATGCCAGATGTCTTGCATCTACTTAATTTGCAAAACTAGTAAAATGTTGGTATATAAAAGGAATGTGTTAAATATGTTTATATTCGTAGGCCTTTTTATTTATTATTTTGTAATCTTTTTTTTAATGTTTGTGCAGATAGAAATTTATAACAAATTTTCATGCGAAAACACCATATATACAGTAATAAAGTCAAATATACAGTAATGAGTAAAAAGTAATGAGTAACGAGTAAAAAGTTTCACCACCAAGAAGAAAGAAGAAAAAAGGAAGGCATAAGCTTTTACAGTCTTCCGCGAGATGAAAAATGTAAGAAAATATGGTTGAATAATTTAAAACAAGCAAAACACCAAAAGATGACAGTATAAGAATCTGTCATTTTCACTTTGATTAGCAGTGCTTTGAACTAGATTTGAAGATTCTCTCCGTCTTCGTATTTCTTACATCGATTTAAAAGTTTAGTCCAGTCATTGAAGCTTAATAAATGCCCTAACCGGGAAAAAAATTTTATCAAGCTGAAACTTGGTGCAAAGGACCCCTATACTATGTAGATTACCCAGAAAAAATGCCCCATCGATTTCTTTTGCAGAAATGGTATTTTAAGCATATGATTCAAAATGGCTGCCACTCCAGTAGGACCAAATTTCAACTTCTCCAAAAATCAAAGTATAATATACCATTTGAAAGCTGTTTTTATGGGCATTCATTTTTACTAAAAGACCATACGTTATAAATGAACCGTTTTGAAGATATAATACAAAAGTCGCATATATCTGGAATTATATCACTTTACAGAATTTTTTATTGTCAGACGTTTTTCGCAATATGAGAAAATGCTGTTCTGAAGTAGTTGATCAGTTAGTTTTTACTGTAATTTGTATTTAGCATTTTAGATTCATGTATGCATTAACTAGGGTAATTGACTTTAAATTACAAACAGAGC
>JANTOQ010613787.1:0-10532 GCA_027564595.1 Bythotiara depressa
AAAGTGTAGCAAGAAGGAGAGCATATAGAAAGAAAACTCTGTCAGCGGAAGAAAGAATAAAATATATGCTCCCATGACAATAACATTAAAGAAAATAGACTTGAGGTGGATCTCCACTTCCGACGATTTTGAGCACGTGCTCGCGCAATCAACTTTGTTTTTAATTTAGACGTTGCATGTCACGCACTGGTGCTTCGGGAGTAGGCTCAGATCCTACTCCCGAAACGACCACTCGCTCTTGAATAAAAATGTAATTAATTACCTGCAAAAATTGGTTGTGTGAACGCGTGCTTAAAATCGTCGGAAGTGGAGATCCACCTTTAGATATAATTTGCAGAACATTGTTATCACAAGCAAGTAAGATTACACAAGGAATAAATTTACAGAAAACAGCATATTCTGGATGTTTATTATAATCTCGGAGAAGACAACAAAATAATGCACTAGGAAGCGGCATTATTGTAGACAGTTTTTCTGATGCGGGCGGGTTACGCTGAACGAACAATTACCTAACTGTGGCCTTAGCCTGACTCTACAACAAGCAAAATCTCCAGTTGCTAATCTTTCAAAAAAACAAAAAGTCTCCCTAAAACAAATCCCTGCCAGCCGACAAGGGTCGCACGACAGTTAAACTTGATAAAGAAGATTACATAAATAAATGAGTAATAATCATCTAGATAATGGACCTTATAAATACAACAAGAGAGACCCTACTGAATGTATAAAGCAGGAAGCTAGAATGAAACTTACGAGAAATAATAGGTCAAAGTTTGTACTTCAAGCTAAAACCTCAGACTCACCTGCTCCTAAGTTTTATGGTCTACCAAAAGACACATAAAGATGAGATTCCAATAAAATCAATAGTTGCATACCCCAGAACTCCATTGTATAATTTGTCTAAACACAAGCTTCCATATCACAACATTGGGAATAATCATTCTAAATTTCGATCCTCTTTATGCATATATAACGAGATTTTTTCAACAATCTCATTGCCTGATGATGAGAGAAGTTTCTCTTGAAACGTAGCCCAACATTTAAATCATTCAGGTCCATCACATGATAAATATATCATATTATTATGAATAAGTTTGTTGTTGTTGACCTCAATTTGTTCCAATCAATACCCTATTGAATGAGAAGTTTACAGGACAATTCTCAATTTCAATGCTGTTAATAAATAACATAGGATACCTTTTTAAGCATGGAAGAAATGTTTGATGGCATACATTTCATCTTTTTCGCTAGAATGGCCAGTTACATTTTTAATTTTGCACTTGTGGAAACCTGAGCTTTTCATTTTATGAACAGTGGTTTTTCTTGCAGAAAGATCTTATTTGCACAGACAGCATTTAATGGTGAACACTGTTTCATTGATTTTAACATAGAACTGATAGTATGTACACACATTTTGATGTTTTATACCATATGAAGGAATTTGGATTATTGATAATAGTAAGATACAATGGACCAGTTTTTAAGAGTTCGGCTGGTCTTCGACTTTTATATACAATTCAAACATTTTAAGGGGAGATCTATTGTCGCCAGTAGCATACATTTTGGGCTGTATTATTCTTGCTGTGATGTTTAATCCCCCATTTCTAGTTTTCGTGAGCCCCTCGATGTAAGTAGAAACTTAAAGCCAGACTATCCATGTCTAAACAAAAGTAAAAATTTGAATATGAAGCCTTAATTTTCTTATCGTCCCCTCATACCAAAGTGAAGGCAATTATTCACCAAATGGTTTGTATTAATGAAGAATAAATTTTAAATTATATTTCAGTACAAATAGATTAAACAAATTCTTTGATTTTTTACTTCCTAACACTATGTTTTGTTTTTGTTTTGTGTTTTCATTTTTTTATCAGTAAAGAAGTAAAATTACAGACCAGATCTTGTAAGGTGCCAATGACATCAATATAGTAAGTCTGTAAATTGTTAGTGTTAAAATAATTTCTGTGCTGGTCTTCCTTTTACATTTTTGCTGTTTACAGTACAGTATGATTAAGCAAATAATAATTAATACCATTGATTTATCTCCACTAGAAAGTAGTCCTGTTAGTCCTGATATAAAATTGCTTCTTCCAGCATCTGCATCATCGAGTGTTCCAAGCTTGAATATGATAGCAACAACTCGTAAGATCTGTTCCCGCACAAAACTCTGCAAGCTGTCAATAAAAAATACACACAGACATTATTTTTCAACCCATTCAGTCAGAAAATAATTTGGAACACAAAAAAGTTACAACCTACTTTATTAAGATTCCATCTACAGTAATTGTAGGGTTATTATCATAACATGCTTACCATAAATCCAATGCACTCATTATTGATTGCACCACAAATGTATAATAATTAGGCACCAAGTAATTGTGATGTCTATTTCAGTTGTTTGCCTTGTGTGGCCCACGAGAACAGATGTGGTTGCACAACTCTGCCCTCTGGTAGTTAACCTTAAAGGTAGAAATTTAGTAAGGGTATTTGTTCATGCAGCCCGTGCAGGGAAAGATGCTGCATGTGAATAGGTTTAACGGTAAAAAATACTTGGGTAAACTTTCTTAAGTTTGAGTTATTAAATCTTATGTGTACAATCAATAGTTTTTTGATTTCAGAAATAAATTCAGAACAGAGTGTAATGCTATTCAAATATTGTTATTAACTTTATATTTCAAAACATGTTTTGGTGTATTCTAACATTATCTTACAGTTTACAAATATTAACATGCTACTATATGAGACTAAACTTACAAAATGTTAACATTCTAAACTTATGGTGTGTTTTTTCATTTTTTTATAATGTTTTGGGTAGCAGGAGATGGATCGCTATCAGTTAAAAAATGACAGATATAGAAGCTAAAGTAGACAGCCATAGGAAGCACATCTTTTGTCACAAGAAGTCTCTGTACTCTTGTTTCTCTTCTACTTTCATTGTTCCTTTGGCAGGTTTCTTAAACATCCAATGGAAAAAATATAAATTCATAATTTAAGTTAGATATAATACATCCAGAAATGATATAACTAATTTGTCTTGGACAAATGGTTATGTTTATTAGAAATTTTTAAGAGAGTAAACTGTATTAGCACCAGGCATTAATTTAGTACTTAATAGAGGGTGGAAGAGTTTTGATGACTGAATATTTAATCAAATATTATTAATGTTTTGATTATGTTGATAATTTAATCTGAACCAATAATTGTCATGATCAATTAAATTTTAAATGCATTCTTTGTGAATTTTTCTGGAACACTTTATATATATAATATCAATAAATTAATTTATATTTAGATGTATATCTTCTTTAATCACCTTCATAAAGTTGTTTACAAAACACTTAAAAATTGCATGCTTGTTAGGTATGCCTGGAAGAGCATTACATACAGTCCAACACCAAGTTAAACTTATTTGAATGTAACTTAGCGTTCCACATGGAACTACTACATTTTTTTCTAAGCTTTCAGCTCAGAGAGCTTTACAACCATGCACGTTACACAATACTGCACCACAGGAGCACATTCGCATATTGCATTATAGGCATCACCTGTGGCATGCACAAACATAGAAACATGACCTATGGTTCTTGCAAAGAGGTCATCCTCTGCACTGTGGCGTGAATACGAGTCGAACCTGTAACCATTGGATTGCAAGTAGTTCCACTCGCTCACCACTGGGCACCAGCTCCACTACTTCATCCTTTGCATTGTATAACAAGAGCACAGATTCATAACTGCCTACACAGCCTTTCATAGGCACAACATAATCAGGCTTTCAAATCTGATGTGTGTCTGCGAATCCGACTTGTGAGAGGACTCTCGCAAGAGTACTTCACAGGAGTCTTGTTAGACTTGCGTGTACTGGTTGTAACAAATCTTTTTTTTCTTTTACTAAATTCTTGGAAATGTTATGTGTATACAAAACAACTATTATTACAGATTATGTGGTAAGTCGGGATACTTCTTTTGAGCCTATGTTCAGGTTTTGTTTTGTCTCTCCATGTTTGTGCATTGGTGTTTTCATTATTCATTCCATGCTTGACCTCGTGACTTCCTGTCGCTATCTTGGAAATAAGTTTTTAAAATCATTTTTCTGCAAATTGATGAATTGATTCTTTTATTTTATTTTATGAATACTTTTATTCTTGCGTGCAGTAATCATGCTGCAACTATAGAAGAAAGAAGTTTCTTGTGTTTAATAATAATTTAAATAATTTAAACTAAACTATGTATTTTAACTATATCTTTTTTCTGCTTAGAGCTGTGGGACCTGAGAACAAATTGGTTGCTACTTTGCTCTATGTTTTAATCTTCTGTTCCGCATTTTACATTCCATGTTTATACTTCTGTTCTTCAAAGTACACTATGCCATTTTGTTTTTGTTTTTTTGATGTGTTATTATAAGAGATGTACTTGATTACTTTACTTGAGGTTTGTTTATGCTGCATAAAACATTTACAATTACAAACACTGCTGTTGTGTCTTCTACACCCCTACTGAACACCTTGATCTTGCGGAATAACAGATACACCTAAGACTCACATAAGATTCTATATGGGAATCTTTTTCGACTTGTGAAGGCTAACATCGGATTTGAAAGCCTGATAATACATATAAACAACTACTTACTTCAGCCGTTCCGTTGCACAACAGAGTAAATATGAACAAAGTGAATCTTTCTCATCCTTCTTCAGTAGGGACCATTCTCTGATTACAGCTTCTTTTATTGTTGTAGCAGCTTCAAAAAGCACATAATCCACTTTGCAACTTCCTGTTTCAACATAAAAGCATAAATTATTACAAATATTATAAATGTAATGTGTATTTTTTAATTGTTCATTAATATTCACTTATAAACTGATGTGGATAATGAACATTTAACTATTTCACTTCATTGTTTCTACACAAAAGTTCATTTATTTTTCTTCTGAGTATTAGTACCTGATGTGTGAACAAACCTTTAAATGCGTAACTGTGATTGGCTAAAACTGTCCACATGGCCGGTTTGTTTATTTCCGAATTACCCAGCAGAAAAATGTTAGTTTGGCAGATGATCAGGCTTATTTATTTATTTCTGTTTCAGAATTTGTCTGCTCAGTTTAGGCCACAGTTAGTTAATCTTCCATTCATCGTCATCAATTCTAAGAAACACATAGACATGGGCGCAGTAATTATTATTATCCCTGCAAAAGAGTAGAAAAAATGCTTGAAATAATCGCTAATCAAGCACTGCTCTTCCCCATTTAGTCTGACCATAATACATTGTAAACTGCACCTTGATTACTTTTAAGGTAAAGATAAGGTAAAATTGAATGAGGTTTATACAAAATTTGACAAAGCTTGCGATCAGGTACTAATCTACTAATTAACAGGGTCTAAATCGCCCTTGGTTGATAAAAATTAACCTTGCAAGCTCCGTCAAATTTGTATAAAACTTGGGCAATTTATCCCCCGAAATTGCCTGGGAAAACAGTTAATTAGTAGATAGAACCCACTAAATATATACCAGAATTTGATCATAGTGATAGTGTAAACTTCCCTGCATCCGGAGGCATTGCAGCCACCACAAGTAAATTTACAAACAAGTCCAAAATGTAAATATTTAGAAATCTGATCCTTGAAGTGAAACAAAGGAACTTTAATCTACAAAATGACCTAAAAACTAAATGAAGCTTACAACATGGTAAATTATTAAAAATATGAAATATGAAATATGAAATTTTACCCATATTTTACCATGATGGGACAGGAATTGATAAAAATACGAAATGGTATATTACATTTAGGAGAGCAGAACAAGACAAAATATATATTTTTAATGTAACAAAGATAAAAATAAAGGTTTTAAAATTGTTGATGATGATGTTGCTATGGGGACACCCATTAGGCCAACCCTTGCTAATGCTTTTATGTGTTATTATGAAAAAATGTGGCAAAATTGAGTCTAATGATTTTAAACTCACATTGAAGGAGAGAATCTTAATAAATCCCTTCAATCTATAGAGCTATTTAATATGTAACTTTTTATGTTGTATATAATTTCTAAAACATATCATTATTAGAATTTTATATAAAATATTTGTAAATTTTCACATACCTTCTGTCACCATGCAATAAAGCACAACAAAAGCTCAATAGGAAAGAATGTCAAAAAATTAGTCATTTTTAATGTTTTTAATAACATCGGAATGGTTCCCACATATTTGATTTATCATAACATTTGAGAATCCAACAATGTTGGTCACAGAAACAATTAAATATGTTATAAAAGTTGAACATCAAAAGTTTTACATATTACATATAATAATAATAATACCTAGTATTTTTCTGCAAAGTTCGTATGGGTTTCTCATTTTCCGAAACTCAAGGAAGAGCTTCTCTGCATTATGCCGATCGTCTGGAGATATTGCACCAGGTTGAGCCTAAATATAAAAGAAGACTGTTCGTAATAATACAACATTCATTAAAATACAACATTCGTAATAATACAACATTCATTAAAATGTTTGTAAATATGATTTACACATTAATATTCCTTTTATGTTTGAAATTTATCAGAGCTCAGAATACTGGTAATAAACAAAATGTATTGAAGAAGATAATATTTCAGATAATTATATTTATATACTTTTCACTCACTTTCTTCTTCATTGCTCACATTACAGTAAACTAATAAATACACGTTTTAAAGGGCCACTCGTTTAAGAATGTGTGTTAATTACAAAATAAATTTGCAGCCAATGAGGAAGCAGTGTTGCTACTTCAGAAACTATGAGAATATTCAAAACTGTCTGCAATATGCAATGCTGAATAAAACAGTACATGTCCATACCAGAAGGATAGCAGCAGCTCTTTCTAACTGAGCAATAATCTCCATTGGGGCACCTCTAAGCCTTAAAAAGACTAAAACATAATTTCCATTCTTCTTAGTTAGTATCCTTTCAGGTTATCTCTGCTCCAGCATAAACTAGGGCAAAACAAATTATTCATGTTACTAAAATAATGAACAGCCACACTTCCTTCCTAATATTATCAACCTACTAAGTAACCAGCGTTAAAATACTTAACTTTGATGTAACTATACAAGCTCACTTCACGCCAACTCTAAATGTGACTAACTGAGAGAAATTGTGTACACAACAAATAAGAATACTTAGTTATTACAAAACAACACAATGCTCCAAATGCATCATGTAATCTTTCATACCAACCTGATAAACCATCACAAAGTCACAATATCTCTGTGCAAGATGTTTACCAGGTTACAGGATCAACTGTTTTTCCAAGAGAGAGGGATGAAGGAGAGAGGTTATGAATAAATAAAATGTAACAGAAATGTGTTTTTTTATATGTACTGAAACCCTAAACAACTTCCTTCCAGTTTCTTAACAGGATATAATGTCACAGATAATGTCGACCATAGAGAGTTGGAAACCTATTCAGACCAAACAAACCAAAATATATCCTAAAGTATTCTCAGTAAATCATTCTGGAGAAAACTTTAACAAACTCACAAACAGGACAGGTGAGGTATATAACATTCAAAATGCTGGTGAAACTGATTTTTCTCTGAATAAACATATGAACATTTTCAGGACTATTGAAGTTGATTTTGAAAATTATCATTAAATACAGTTCAGATTCTGTACCTGTGTTCTGAATCTCTGAGAAGAGAAAATATTTGCATGAGAAAACCTTACATAAATGCTCTTTAGTTAGCAATGTACACCAGGGTTATAATAATGTGCATTGTGCACAAACCAATTTCTAACACACGCATTGCTAACCAAGAACACACCCATTGCTAACTCTAGATATCTTCTGGCATACAAAAAAGAGATCCTCAAATAAATTTATTGCCAAATTGAAGATATGTTTAAATTAAAATACAAATTATTAAAATACCAAATTGTAAAAACCTATTATAAATAAATGAATATAGATATTAAATAACATGAAATGTTATATAAGCCTCCACCAGGTTTAACATAAAATTAAACAATGTAATCATGCTGTATATTTTATATATAAAGTATTAACAGTTAAATAAAAAGCAAATATAAACACTGTTTATAACTTTCTCTCTTTTGTAAAAATATAGTCATTTATGCTAAGTGGTATACATTCTCCAAAGTCATTTATTGTGCAAACAAAGAACATAAATCCAGTACATGTGTTAGGCTCAAGCTAATATTTACAAACCTACTTTTACTCAAAAATGTAGGTCCCGTCACCCAAATCTTGACCCAGAAATCTTAAACTTCTCATTGATATCCATAGAGGTGTATAAAATAAAGGTTGCTGAAACGGAAAGTGCATGAAAGTGGCTATAACTAAACATCTCACAAAATAGTGTATGAACATACCTGCATTTTTATTTACAATGAAAAACAAAATACTTTATTCGAAAATCGTGTCTGTTAAGGCCGAGATACATTCACCGATATTCACCACTCAATATTAACATGTGAAAAGTGATGAATATTGAAGAAACCGTTTTGTGAATATTTAACGAGTAAAAAATAACTTTCACTTTCACTCAATTCTACAATTATATCAGATCAAAACTGGAAATTGTCAAGAATGATAATATTTGGACAAACCTGTAAATTTAGATCCTTTTGCTTATATATTTATGAAATAAACCTAAAGAGCATAAAGGTTGTTGTATTGCTGTCTTACTTTTCTTGTCTTTTGTTTAAGACAATTAATGGTTGGTTTTTTATAAAACGTCCATTTCTTGTAGGTTGTGCGAGCCATAAAAACATTTTTGAGAAAGTGCGCGAAAATAAAAGGTGCACAAACATTTAAAGGAATAAGGTATTTTGAATAAATTGAATGTTTCATGTTTCTTTCATATATATATTTTAATTGTCAAAAGTGCATTTTTTTTAGGAAGAATGCACACATGCCCTTTGATGCTAGAATATTCCCTGCATTATACCAAACAGCATGTATATATAAAAATATATTAACAAAATGTAACTCTATTTGCACTCTTTTGCGAACTAGTACTTGCATCTCTTTCATGAAAATAGTTATTTTCAGTATCATCACTAAAACAAAAATCCACCAAATTGCTCTCAACAAGACCAGCATTCACTTTATCATGATACCAAAGTAATTCACTCAGCCGGTTTAAAAAAGGTGCAATTTCATTTAATCCATCTGATGCATTCACAATATTATCACTCTGCAGTCTGATACTACTCATCTTTAAAACAGGAAATTTCCACACTCGCTCAAAGTCTTGTATCATATTAGGTGTCACTTCACATGGTGCATCTGCCCTAGTCCCAACACAGACTTTAAGTGTTTCATCATCAGATGCATCAATTCTAGTAATAAGCTTAGGAAGGTCATCCCAAGTTGACTTATTTGCTAATGAAAAGACATAGAGAACACAGTCCACATTTTCCATACATGATGGTAATATATGGTTATATGAGTTTAACGTTAATTCACCAGCATCCCAGAATGTTAATTTGAACAAAACACATTTCTTTGTTTCAATAATAAACACAGGCCAATAGACACTGGAAACATGCACTCCAAATGTTTCACTGTATGGTTCAGGAACTATTTTCCCTAGCAGTTTTGCTATAATGCTAGTCTTTCCAACACCAGACTTGCCACACAAAAATATCTTGTAGCAAACTTCCCTGTCAAACAAGTTTGTAAATAAAGTAGGGGATTCTAATAAATAGAACTGTTTCCTTTCATTTCTTCTCATTAAAGATGATGATATACCTTGAGATGATTTTCTTTGAAGAAGGTTAAAGTCAATTAAAGATCCAAATTTCATTTTATAGAAGTTCTATGGAGGAAACAATACATAGACAATAATTATTATATTAACAACAATTAACAACAAGAACATGGATAATAATATGCTTCATGAAGGCATCTTTAAGGGACCCTTAATTGGATGTAGTGAAAAGGGGTTTTAAAGGATATTTTACTACACAATTTGGTTATTTCAATATGCAAGAATGAGCAGAGAAGAAGCAGAGAAAATACAATGAATGGTGAGTGAGATATAAACAAACTGGTATTTCTTGTTTCAGCAGCATTTTTTCATTAAGGTGGTGGGAATTCTAGACAGTAATTTCTTGGTATTTTCAATTTTTTAGTCAGTATTTCGGTACTTAGCACCCCTAATAGGAGGTCAACTTTAGTTTTCATCAGTGATCTTTCTACATTACTGTATTATTAAACTTAAATCTGCCGATCATAAAGATTAACAAGAAGCTATTGGTCGATGACTGATGGCTTCCCGCTCATGAAGTGAGACAGCTAAAACAATGGTTAAAATATGAACCTGGGTTTAGGAAATGCTTTGGATGGAAAGTAAATTTGCTTTGAAGTGTAAGACTCAGAAAACTATAATAATAAGAATAAAAAATTGCTTTAGGAAGAGTTATATTAAAGCTACCAACGATAAATTTAAAATAAGCTGTTGTCTTTATTTTTTCCATAGAATTGATTTAACAATTGAAGTTAATTTATCATGAATGACTCAGCATCTATTTTTTCTTCAA
>JANTOQ010613898.1:0-10531 GCA_027564595.1 Bythotiara depressa
GTCTTTTAGTAAATTTGGTGGTAAGTCGTCAAGACCGCAAGACTTCTTTCGTTTTGTTTTTCTAAGATCTTTTTCAAGTTAATCTTAACAAATACAAAAATAAAAGAATTCTTATGCATAAGCCGGGCGTATAAAGAAAGAAGAATGGCTTTTATATCATTATTATAAAAAAGACATAGTTCAAGTCATCAAACAAAGAAAAATAGAAATCGGAGACAGTCAGACATCGCATTGAGTTTAATACATGGCGTGACGCGGCTAGCATGCAACAAAGCAAGTGAAGAAGAAATGTTTATTGAGTTGAATCAAGATGAACTAGCAGTAAAGTCTTGTATCACTTATAAATTATAAGGAAAGAAGTTAATTATTTCTAAGAATTAGACAGAAAAATAATATGCTACACAAACGAAACTTCGTTTACGTGAAATAAGATTTGTGTAACCGATGCGTAAACGAAATGATCGTTTGCGGCAAATTTCCAGGCCTGCCATATAAAAGTACTCTCTAGTGAGTAGTCTGTGATGTAACAAGTCTCGTTCCAGTGGAATTATGTTAAAATCTAGAAAATGGCAAGGGGTGTTGAAAACTGTTGACCCTTCTCAAGCTATGATTTGATTATTTGCATAAAACCTTCATTTGATCTCAAGTTGTTTTCAGAATGCTGTTTTCCTTTAAAGTATATTTAATTAATTAATTATGATTTATTCATGAGAATACACATGTAGAATGTAGGCCTATTAATACATTTTGTATAAGTGACAAAGCTTTAACTTGATTATTACAAATCAGTGTATATATTTACATAACTCATTACATATTCTGATGCTGGTACATATATATCTACATTCTTGTTAAGCAAGCAGAAATTGACCCAGTAAACTTTATGGTGCATTACTATTCTCTTGAATTTGATACACTAATAGCCAAAACAATATTGTGAAATAGTTGTAAACCTTCCACATTAATTAGCTTGAATAAGGTACTGACCAATATTCTAGCACAGTAGTAATGAGTCGTACATGTGTACTTATCTCAACTTACAAACCTGATTTAATCTTACTAATGTTCATTATATGTACATTTTATTAATCTGTTCATTAGATAAAGGAAGAAGGGTGTAAAATGTTGCTACAACTTGCAACTCCTGATGCTGTAGCCAGGTCAAGAAAAGGCAGGCTCCATGACGACTTTAACAAGAATTGGGATATTTATTTTGATAAACAGGAACACATGTCATTAGCAGCCTTTCTCAACTTACACCTATTTGAGATGGAAAGTAAAAGTAACTTTTTACAAGTAAGTTGTATGTTTAACATTTTGCTGTTTATCTCAATATGTTATCACAATCTTTATTTCGCATTCATTCAGTGGCAAACTTAGCTTTACAAACCACTCTAAAGACCTGTTTCCACTCAGCGTAAATTTTTCCTATCTAGAGAAAATACAAACCTTATTACACTAGGAAATTCCAGACAGAACACTAGACCAGTTTTAATTGAATCACAAATATATTAATAATCAAGTCTTACTATAAGGCCATTGAGTAGCTTATACAGGTGTTTTGTATGTTTAACATATTTCTGTTCATCTCACAATTATTTATTAATTTTTTACAACCATGCATTTTGGTTAGTTCTGTAAGAACTATTTAACAGGTTTTCTATGAAAGGAAGAAAATTAATATTTAATTATGTTTATTATGTTGTTATGTCTGAATTTTGCCATAAATTACAACTTTCTGTAGGTTTTTAAAGTTTATTTTGTACAAGAGTCAGATAAGAGTTGAAATAGAGTAGACTCGAAGTGATTATGTTTTTTGTTTCAAGTAAACACAGAACTCGTGAAGAAAGATGCTGCAATCAGTTTTTTAGAATTAAGTAGCACTAAAGACAAACAAAAGTTTTAAGTGTTCTATTTTTAACAAAATAAACGTTTCATTGATCTGGCTCTGCAGGCATATTAGTTGGTTATAGTACATGTTATATAGTACGTACCAATGTAAACATGGATCGTATGACTTGGTGCAAGTATATGTTTTCATAGTCACCCTGCAATGTAATAAAATTATTAGAATTAGAGAACAGTAAATATTTTGCAGTTGTTTGTTTTATAATTTTTTCTGTTGTCAAAATTTGAAATGTTTAAGTACCGTAACTGACATTTCTAACAATTTTTCTGTCATACAGGTTACAACGTTTTCTCGACTACTTACTGTGGATGAAGGGAAAGAATTACTTACAAACAACATCAATGTTGAGATCATTACATTAATGCGGTTTCAAACCGAGCAGGCATTCAGAGATTCAGTCAAGTAATTTGCTTATTTTCTTTCTACTATCTGTTCACATATCTTGTTTTAATATATTTTGGCACCCAAGTTTAATACCTTGCTACTATTTATGGTGTTGTTCCTGTTACTTAGATTGTTCCTGAAGAAAGCAAATGAAGACAAGTCATTGCTGATCATTCAATGTAACAATGGAGCAGAAAGTAACAACTTAATTGCTTGTGCACAACACATATGCAAAGACCTGAAGACAAATGACATAACTGGAGAACAGTCATCTATCTTTATTTTATTTTTGATTCAAATAAACCAGATTAAAGGAAATTTAAAAGTTGTTGGAGGGTTGCATTCCTCTTGGATTTGTGCACACATTGATGAAGTTAGAATGGCTTCTGTGTCAACCCCATCGTTAACGAATTATGCTAATAAGCCAATGAGTTCCATATTTGATCCTCAATTAGTGACCAATATTGACAGATTGAAAGTGGCAGCATCTTTGATAAGAGGATGTCTTCAAACATCTGTATGTCACGTTAATGATATCAAGCACATGAATACCACAGAGATAGCAGAAACTATTAAGATATTGAATATGCTGTTGAATTGTGAAAGTGGTAAGTTACAGACATTACAGCAGTAATTGATAAGAACAAGACAGTTGCTTTATCACTTAATTGAAGCCTTCTTGTGGTTTTATGTATGAGGTAATACAATAGTGCCCAAATTTGTTTACCTGGAAAGGTTCCATCTAAATATAAGTTTCTGCCATATTTCAGTGCCATCATTTTCAGATTGATGATGATCCGTATGCCTCACAGAAGATTTTTCAGTATTGACTTTTGATTCCCGAAAATTTAGATATGATATTTATTATATGAAATAGTAATAAAATAGAAACCATATTTAGGTTATAAATTGTTGTTTATAATTTACAACCTATTTTTAAGTCCTGGTAAATGTTGTGGAGCAATAAATTACCATGAAATGGAAACATCATATTTGCAATTGAGACATTTCAAATTTAATTAAATGCAAATCAGGATGAGAACTGAAATGTTAACTTTAATGAAAATGTATGTTTCATGTTTTGTATTTATTTACATTTTTAATTAACATTTCACTTTACAAAGTATAATCCAAGGCCTGCTTCAAAGTAGATAATAAAAGACAATTGATATTTAAACAATTAAAACAATATTTCACTTACTAAGTTTTCATTTAAATTAATTTATAGGCCAGCATATGTTATGTGGCAAACGTTTCAATATATTAATTAAGTCTAGGATTTCATAACAGGTTATTTTTTGCATTTAGTGCAAAAGGTGTGACTCTCTAAACTTACTAAGCATATTAAAAGTATTCAAACTTGATTAGTTAGCTGTTCACATGTTGATGGGTCTGTGCCCTAGAACCCTGGATTTGTACCACAAAGGGCTGATAATTTATTAACCCCATAAGGTGTATGGATGAAATTTTGTCAGAATAAGATACAATACCTTTACATTATAAACTTACCAAACATGAGGATAACCCTATGGCAGACCCCCTCAAAGACCCCCTTTGTGATGCATAAATGTATTTTTATCCACTCAGAACTTACAATATCTCTAGATGACAAAGATGGACAAACACCAAAATACTAAATCATATAGAAAATAACTAGTCAGACCCCAATTAGTTGTCCAGTTCCTTTTACCTTTGCACGTGTTTAGGACAAAATCTAGACTTATCACATTTAATAATAAAAATGGATTTCTTCTTTTTTAAATGAAACAAATTATTGTTAAATAATTGGAAATATCAAACTTCTTTGTCACTGTCATCATAGTCATTGTCACCACTCACGTCATCGTCAGAAGTTCTTGACAATTGGAAACAAATAAGTAAAATAACATTAATATTCTTCACTTACTGCTTGTCTTGTTATATGTGCTTTTGCATCATAACACTAAATTTTATTAAAACTCCATACCAAATTTGCTACATAAAATCCTTGCACAGTGTATCAGATCTTTCATCTTCACTACAAATGGTATCAAGTGATCTTGGTGATTATTATTAGTATTTCAATATTTTCTGCAGCGACGTCAAGATATTCAGCTGTAATATCTATTTGATAAGCTATCTCTACAGTGTCATGAGGTGGGTGTCTTTACCACTTAGGGTTTGACAATCCTAACATAGTTATCCCATGCAATACCAGTCCCAGATTTACTGATAAACTTAATGCATACAGTGTAATGTTATTTTTGTTATTTCAAATGTCAGCTCCATTTCTATTTCTAAAATTGTGTGGTAACTTGTGCAGTGCCCCATTCAGTTCAACATGTTAATGACTTTTCTGCTTCCTATAAGACAATCCAACACCTAGCTGGAGGTGTTTCTTTGATTTTCTGTGAAATATGTGTCCTGAATTAAGCCTTCTTTCTATGGAAAATATTGGCATTTGTCAGTCCAGTATTGTAATTCACAATGATATGATATATTTATCTTGTCATGGACCAGAATGCTTTAAAGATTGGGCTATGTTTCAAGAGATACTTCCCTCATTATTGGGCTGTGAGATTGGTGAAAATTTTCATTTATATACAAATAGGGAGGATTGAAATTTAATGTCTTCACACCTCCACCAGAAAGTTTTGTGGATACATGAGTAATAAATATGCACAAGTACTAAGTCCTCTGCAGATGTGAAAGTAACTATACCACATTCAGTTTATCTAGATCAGTCAATCCTTATATGTAGTTATTAATTACAGTTTTGATGTTTGGTCAAAGCTGGTATCTATATGTCTGGCACATTATATGAGATACTATTCAGCCCTCTGAATTAGGAGAAAAGGTCAAGGGAAAAAAAGTTCCGTCGGTAGATCAAGGATCGATGGCAAGTCGACAGCAATAATTCTTCTATATTTTTATATGTTTCAAATATTTTTATTAGCAAATATAAGTTATTTCACCTTTAATTCATGTTATTTCTTGCAGCTTTCCTTTCTAATAACGCACCTTAATAACCAACAAGAAATATCACCTCGTGCATTCTTGCTTAAAAAAGCGTTGAAATGTTGTGTTCCGTGCAGTATTGATCTCATTCTGATGGATGTCTGTTCGAGTTTATAAGTTGAGTATTTTGCAAAACAACCTTGATCAAAGAAGACACTTTAAGGCTTGGTTCCCACTGAAGTGAATAAATATTCTCTCTGCGAATAAAATTCATGGGATAAATAACAAAAAGCAAGGACAAAGGTAAACACCAAACTCAATGTTACCGGCAAACAAGTATCAACGAATTTTTCTATTTTATTTAGGCCAGCAATCATGAGATAAAAGAAAAGGCAGAAAGTATTGTTTATCATCTATAATGTCTTTATATAATAAATTCGTGTTTAACATATGGTATCAACAGTTGAGTGAGGCCGCTAAGAGAACACAAATGTATGGCGAAATCGTTAAAATTCTTAGATGCCATGCATTTGTGCTAGATGTTTAAGGTAAAACCTCAGAGATTACATGTGCTTAGGGAATAATTATGTTTCTTTTATCGCCCAGCAGTTGTTAAAATTATAATTAACAAAAAATATTGCAAAACAAGAGTTTCACACGATTATAGACAAGTAATTGAAGTTTTTTTTATTCTTTTGACAAACAATAACACGATTAAAGAAAAAATAAACAAGTTGAACATGTGTTGTTTCTTTAAAGAAGTATATAAAATCGTAGTCACTAGAAAGAAAAGTTTTTTCTTGTGACTATGATGTAATTTAAAACCGGAAATTTGAAATATATGTCTTGTATTTTGCTTATTCTAAAGGTGGGAAATTGTTGTATAATGTCTGGAGTTTTGATGGCTAAAGTTAGTAGGAACAAAAACAGATGCATGCAATTTGTTCTTATATTAATAGTTTTAATTACTTATATATTATAACAATAAGAAGTTAGACATAAAAAATTTATTATATACTCTTCGCATCGTTTTATTTATTCAAGGTTTTTCTTCTTTGATCGTAGTGACGCAATCAGGCATTGAATCGATCTCTGCCATGCACGTAATGTGCATGAAAAATTTGGTAGCGTTCCAAACTTGTGAAGTGTCAACTTGAAAAACTAATAATCAATAAGAATTTCATAAAACACACATCAACAGCAAATTTTTGCCGTTGTAAAGTTTAACTTCACTGGCAATTGCGTCGGCAATTGCCAATCACCATCGCTAATTTTAAGGGCTGCTATTATTATGGTTTTCATCACTCATTGAGTGAATTGTTTCTTTGATTGTTCTTGCAACCATATTTTGTTCATGATCTATTTATGCTCATATCATCCCAGTCAAATCTATGATAAAGTTTTCAATTGTGGTTGGAGATTTCTCTGTTAAAAATAACACTGGCATGTCCTTTCGATCATTGGGCATACAGTCCTTTTGAATCCTTCTTTGTTTGTTTGCTTGTTTCCAATGTCGGGAATCTGGTCCACCATTAAGATGCTGAAGGAATAACGTTACTATGGTCAGAACATCAACTTCCCCCTTTGCAAGATCTTCAATAACGATGCACATATTATTCTGAGATAGGACGCCAAACTCACCAAAACAAGTTCCACAAATAATGAAATAGTGTCAACAGTCAATCTGAAAAAGTAAACTGAAAAGGTTTAGCCATGTGTTTCTATATAGAGGGAAACACATGACTAAACCTTTTCAGTTTACCTTTTCAGATAGACTGTTGATTAAAGACGTAAGATCTTTGTTACTTTAGCACTGAAAGAACTGTGATCATACAGTACAGTTGCAAAGGGGGAGGTTTCCTTGCTTGCCTCTGAATCAGAGGAAAAATGACTTTGAGATGACCTGAAATGAGATGGAAAGATCAATGAATTCCAAACACTTTCCATTGTTTTTATCTTTTTGATACCTTTTTTTGTTTTTCCTTTTTTATGCATATCTAGCTTTCAAGGTAATTCATAAGGTTGGTTTCTAATTTTTGTGCATCTTGTTCAACTTCTCTGAACTCATATCCACCAATATCTTGTACTAAAGCTTGATTCTTGAGTCCTCTTCTTCCTTATCAATGTATTTCTCTTTCCAAGTATAAGTAACTGGAGATTGCTTTGTCAGAATTGGTAACATCAATTTTTATGTGTGTTGGAAAGGTGATAAGCAAGGTGATGAACAAAAAACTGCTATTTCTTTATTCTACACTGAGAGACGTTGCTTTAGCAGTTTTTGATCATCACCAAACTTATCACTTTCACCTTTCCAACAGATATATTTTCTCACATTCCCCTCAAAATCTCTTTTTTTTCAACATAAAATCAATTTCTGTTCAACTCCTTGAACATTCTTCCTTTCATTGCAACAATATAGGCAAATGGTTGGAAATATTCCATTTCTATTTCTGGAAATGTTACTTCTGAGCAAGTAATAACGTTGTTTTGTTCTTGGTTTGAAGGTCATCATTTATCACCCAATATTTTTCCAATGAATTTTGCTTGAACCAAGTGTTGTTACCTGTTCAAGCACCCTCATCATGTAATACATTTGTACCATATATTGCTAAATTTGTAACCATATTCATGATGTTTAGCATAATTTACCCAAGTTTATAAAAAAGCAACAAACAGTCCATACATTTTACAATATATGCTGGCAAGTGGTGTGTTATACATTTTACCGGTATAAGTATTAATTAATTTTATAAATATTTATAAATATAAATGGCATTATTAAGAAATCCTACAAAATGTTATGTGCTGAATACCCAAGTAATTTATGATTATGCGTCATGTTCAAAGTTACAACTTCACACCTCTATGAACAAATGCTTTTTGGATGTAAAAGATGGATGACAATGCTTCATTTGGGACAGTTCCTTATTTGATATATTTCTGTGTCTATTTATTATGGTCAAAGCTGGTATCCAATATCAGGAACATTATATTAGATACTATTAATATGGTTTTCATCACTCATCGAGTGAATCATTTCTCTGATATTTCTTGCAACCCTATTTTGTTCACAATCAATTACATTCATGTTGTCCCAGTCATATCTATGGTCAAATTAATTTTCAACTGTGGTCGCCAATTTTATTTTTTGTTATATCTGTTTTGAACAGAATGGGCATATTTGTTTGATCTTTGATCAAGTGATCTATTTGACTTGCGAATATAGACTTTGTTACAATTGACACAGGGAATTTTATGAAGCATATTGTTATGCTATTTTTCTCAACTCCAGTCTTTAGGATGTAACATTTATGCCCAATAAGCATTTTTCTATAGAGGTATGAAGTTTTATATTTCCATCCACAATGAGCTTAGTACTTATAGTATTTACACATACTTAGAAATTTTACGCCCACAAAACTTTCCCATGGAGGTGTGGAGTAATTAAATTACTATCCTGCTTTACTTATATATAAATGAGATTTTTCATCAAACTCAATGCCCAATGAATGCCTCTATGAGAGAAGTATCTTTTAAAATGTAGACCAACGTTTAAATCATTTAGGTCCATGACATAAATATATCGTCATTCATCGATGGCCATCATTGTTTCTTCTATGCTTGTCTATCTCCTAATTTTTTACATACCCAGTTTACACAATACAATTTATAAATTATTTAGAAAATCTACTAGTTGAATGGACTTCAAACTTGGTCAGAAGGTTAATTAAAACAATGCAATCTTAATGAGACTAGTACCACTCCTGTTGATGACATCACATACTTAGGCTCTGTTTACATTATGCAATTTAAGAAAAGTAACATCTACTAGCCATGCAGACTTCTAACTTGGTCAAATGGATCATTAAGAAATGCAATCTTCATAAGACAAGTGACCACACCCATTGATGATGCCATCAAATACTTTAGAAATGTAATGTCTACCAGCACTGAAGACTTCAAACTTGGTCTAATGGTTAATTAAAGCAAAGAATTTTAATGAGACAAGTGATCATGCCAATTGATGATGTCATCAAATAGTTAGGCTCTCAGGCACAAAACTTTGATTTGCTATTGTAAACGATGTAATGTTTGCTCAATTTTGTAATATTTTTTTCATGTAAACGATCGTTCACACATTTAATACTTTAGCCTAAACAGCTAAATGTTTTCCAGCTGAAGGATGTCACAAGTCTGGCCTAGAGTTTCTGCAGCAAACCCCAAATGCTGCGTCAATATAATAGATTTGCTCCACCATGTCCTTAACTTAGCGGAATTGCAAAAACGGGAAATTCCCCATGACCACTTCAAAAAAGAATATAATTTCCTCCACCAGAAATTCGATTTTCTTCTATATTTGCTTTATTCTGTTAAACTTCATTTTACTTAAATCCTGGAAATTTGTACCTCAATTGTATAATCAACTCCTCATTTTTTTAAATTGAGAAGTATATGCTTATTTATTTAAATTAGCTTCATTTTACTTGAATCCTGGGGGAAGAGTAAAAAACAAGTACCATACAACAAAAACACTCGGATTAGTCTAAATATATTCATTCGATGACGGAAATTACATAATAACGAAACCAGCAAGTGTATGAATTGACCTCCAAGTAGAATATTTTTGAGTCCAAAAATCTTTAAATAGCAGCCAAATGTTTTTAAAAATCTGGTGTTTCCCTACAATATATAGTAGTCTGGCCAGGCATTTCCATTAAGTTTCTCCATTTTTGTCATCTAGAGATATTAAACTTTGGTGGACAAAAACATATTTATGCACCTTATGGAGTAAATAAATTATACTACAAAGGGGGTACCTCAAATATATTTGATATGTTTGGATTTTTTTCATCCATGCGGGATAAATTAATTGGATAATTTGTTTTGTCCAAAACCAGAATTCTAGGGCTCATACCCACAAACATGTGAGCAACTGACCAATTAATGTTGAATCCTTTTGAATGTGACATAACCTTAAGGAGTAAAGCTTTTGCACTGAATGGGATTTGCATTTAAGCTCCTAGACTATCTGTTTTATTTTGATATACTCCAAGACCTATTTCTTTATGTTTACAAACAATTTTATTTTTATTATACAGGTGATTCTCAAACATTTCTACAAACTGTTGTTTCTTGCATCTATCAACAGCTATGTCAGCATGAATCTAACATGCCAAGTCCAAATAACTGGGTGCAAAGAGAAGCAATAGAGCAGAACCATTTGCCTGATTATGGAACATTTCGCAGGGCATTGATTCGATGCGTTGAAGATGTCATAACACCCAGTATTACATCACTTCT
>JANTOQ010614009.1:0-10530 GCA_027564595.1 Bythotiara depressa
TAAAAGTTAAACTATATCGTTGCGTTCGAATATGCTAAATGAACGTCGATCTTTTATTCTTTACCTGGTTTCCACGAGCTATAGCCAGTTAATAAATACAATAATAACTGTTTGGTACATTCTTTACCTCCTTCCTATTGTAAATTCCTTAATATTAACACTTACAGATCAGGGGGGTTGTCAAGTTTTACCAAATTTAGAGCATGTACGAAGACACGGAATGTAAGAATGAATACCGACCTCGCTCGCATGGATTTTTTTCTCCTGATATCACTTAAGGCGTCGTCCCCATACCGAACAGGAGAAAATAGTACTGGGTACGAGGTTGCGAGAAAACGCATATTATTGTTTATCAGTCCAGTATTGGAATTCATAATGATATCTGATTTTTTTGTATTTTTTTGTTTTTATAGTTAATCATATATTTGCCGTATATATCTTATCGGTTATAATTCCGTCGGTCAAAAGTGACGAAAGTTTGGCTAAGTGACGAAAATTGTAACCGACGAATAATTTTAACCGACAAATGTTTTGATCGACGGAATTATAACCGATAAGATATAACACGTTACATGTTGGAATATAAACTTTTACAATGATACATAACAAAATACATATTAGTAAAATATTCACAAAAGGGTATGGCGGGACCCAAAGAAGAGCAGTTTGACCAGGAGGTCAAAAGCGGTGTTATCATAGAACCCCTGGTCTTATCATAGAACCTAGAATATTTATTATATCATGGGCCTCAATGATTTAAACGTTGGGCTACGTTTCCAGACAGAATTCTCTCATTATCGGGCAGTGAGATTGTTGCAAAATCTCGTTTATATACGAATAAAATAAGTTACCATAGTAACCGTTACTACAAAGGTTTTGGGAAGATTAAGATTTGCAGGAAGACTTGCAAAAATTGTAATTCTAACTCGTATTTTCTTAGACCGGAGTCAGTTTCTTAACGGAAGATTCGGATAATCGATACTTAAGAAAAATGCTTACCGCAGCTAATCTATCTATGTGTGTGTTTCTCTGCGCGGCTAATCTATCTATGCGTGTGTTTCTCTGATCGTTTATCATTCTTGATAAATAATATTGTAATTATCTAATCAGGGATATGATGTTTATTTTATTTTGTAACCTTTCTTCTCATGATTAATAGTAACTCTATCCTAAGTGTAATAATTATAATAAATTATCAATTACGCAATCAGTCCTGAATATCTCCTGTCTCAAGAAAACTCCATCCTCCATCAATTAGAAACCTTCATTAACATCACTCTCTCCTTCGCAGAGACTCTCCACCTCGCCACTCAATTTTATTGAGTATCATCCAGAAATTGGTACTTCTATAAAGCCTCTGCATAGGAGTGTTGATACCGTGTATTTTAACCCTATAGTGCCTGAATAAACCCACCCCCTGCCTATTGTAAATTTCCTAATAGTGACCCTTATAATCTTATGAAAGATCAGGGGGACTGGTCAACTTTTACCAACATTAATTTCCCTTTTATTTACAATCATTAACACCCCTGGAAAAAGCAAAACAGCAAAAAAATGTATAAAGATTTTAATAATTTCCGGGGGACACGAAGCTACTTAGAGCCTACAATTGTCGAACGGCCTTGGATCGATCGCAATGGACGACAGTTTCGCTTCGGAGAAATGTCTCCGGAATTCATAGCCGTGGGTCGCCCATTAGGGCACTAAGAAATGAATATGACAGATAATATTGGGAGGCATACAGAAGATACGTGGCATAACATTATTCTAACTCTAATAAGCCCCTGTCTCGAATGAGTCTCCACCCTGAATATTTTGTATAATAATCCCGCCCACGAGGACTCAAGGTATGAAAAGTTTTATCACGTTTTTTTCAATGCTCTGCTTTCTGTTTATAATCAAATTTTGGTGGCCAAAAATAGAGTATGAGCATTGCTTGTATTTTCATGCACTTAGCTGTGAACTAAATTAAACCACTTTGTTTTGTTTAGTTGAGAACTAAACCGTTCTATTTGTTTGTTTGTTTGTTTATTTATTGATTGATTGATTGATTGATTTGATTTGATTTGACCTCGGAAACGCATCGTTTTTGTGGCAAAAATTGTGTTGCAGACATTAGTCGTCGTATTTCTCTGACAACATATGAAATAAATAAAGCAAGTATGATGGAGATTTTCTAAATACGAACAAATAGATATAAAAAAAAGTTATGTAATACCTTCTCTGTGAACAAGCTGCCTCCAGTTTCCAATACGGTAACTAACATAGAAAAATTCAAGTTCATGTTTTGCTCCCAGTTACATGTAATATGAGATTAAAAATATAATAAATTTATTGAACTGCTGTTAAGAAACTACTTAAATATTGGCTATAACTATATCTCGGTTCTCGGCTCCGGCTCCAGCCCCGGTCCTCAATTTTTGTATTATAGTAACCTTATAATTTTATGAAAGATCAGGGGGCGATTTATCAACTTTTAACAACTTAATTTTCCTGTTTTTCCAATTATTAACACCCCTGGAAAAATCAAAACAGCAAAGAAATGAATTTAGATTTGAATAATTTCCGGGGGACATCAGGCACTATGGGAATAATAAATAAAAAATTCTGAAGTAAACGGCGCTCCAATACTTCAATGTCCGACCGTCCAGGACAACGACCGCTAGACCCAGACCACTGCGCTTTTATTTCTTTTTTTCTCTAAGCTTTCAGCTCAGAGAGCTTTACAACCACGCACATTGCACAACACTGCACCACAGGAGCACATCCACATATCGCATTATAGGCATCACTTGTGGCGCACACAAACATATAAACATATTTTTACTTTTTGATATGAGGGAATGCCTTCTCTCATACCAAGTGGGGAGAAAAGTGCTGGGAGGAGGTTGAACCAAAGCATCTAAACCCCGCTAGTCTTAAGGCATTGGTAAACTTATAAATTAAGGAATTTTGTCTCCTTATATTTTGGGACACTTTCTCATCGCCTCTCGTAGTATACTTTGACCAATATTGAAAATTTGGACGAAATATATCACATGTGGAACGTTCACCCTAGTCACACATTTTTACCGTCTTACGTCTCACGGACGCCGTCCTCATATCAGAGAGAGAAACAAGCCTGGGGATGAGGTTGGGGAGAATTTAGCTTACACTTATATATTGTTTCACAAATACTTCCTTTCCAGAAATTACGTCATCAAAAATTGCACGTCGATTACACTTTATTTTCAAAAAATAAGGATTTTATATTCTAATTCTCCAATAAAAATTACATAAATCTGAAATGTTTTAGTTTCAAAGTATAAATATCCCTCGCTATCCAGCTGTACTGTACTGTACTGTACTGCTGTACAACCACAGTTACTTCATTACTAAAGTTTAATTCATAAGTCCCTTATATCTGCATTGGCCCAAATCTCACTTGTGGTGAACTCCTTTTGGTTAATTTCACACCTTGTCCATACAGTTATGTTGCTGATTGTATTTTTGACAGCCGCGTCTATTTATAATTATCAAATTTAATTTCTTTATATTGTTTTTCATAAGTACAGGCATAACAGGCAAATTAGACGTCACGCATGAGCTCAACAAAGTAGCCTCGGACGAGAAAATATCTATTTTATTTTTCCATATTTAGGATTTGTTATTGACTAGAAACAAAATCCTACAAAACTAAGAAAAAACTAAGATGAGATAAGGAGCTGAGGGCCGAAGGTCGGGGTCCGTAATAAATACCATCAACAATGTTAAGCATTCTTTTAACATCATTATTGTAATGTTAGATAATGATAATTAGTGACATCGAGATATAGACAGGAACATATCAGAAGACAGAAGTGGATGTCACGATATATAGAGGAAAATATGGGAAGACTGAAGTAGTTACGTTCATTTAGGTTTAAAACTCTTTAAATGTCTAACCTTAGAACTCCTGGTTATAGGAAAACGTTTTATATTAAACTTCTCATTGGAAACCTTTACAATATTTATGGGGAACCATAATTTATCAGCTTTTACTATTTATTTTACATTCATTTCCAATAATGAGCCCCCTGGAAAAAGCAATGTAGCAAAGAGATGACCGATGATTCCTTTCCGGGAAAAAACACATAGACTACTATCATTTATATAGGGTGCAAAAATATGACGGCCCATTATGTGATTTTAACTAAAATAGTAACTCGAGGTTAGAGTACTATCTGGATGATAGAATACTAAGTCGTATTTAGAGTTTCTAAAACAAAGTTAGAACTTCTAACCTCAAGTTAGTACGTTAGCATGGCTTAGTAGTTCTAACCTTATAGAGTCGGTTTTCCGTCAAATTGTGTCAGAAACTCTAAATAAGGCTTAGTATTATACGACTTAGTATCCTATCCTCCAGTTAGAACTTTTACCTACGATTTTGAAGCGCTAACCTTTTGTTAGAAACTCTAAATACGACTTAGTTTCTATCCTCCAGTTAGTATTGTAACCTCGTGTTAGAAGTTTTAACTACGAGTTAGAAGTTCTAACTTTGAGTCAGAAACTCTAAATATGACTTAGTATTCTATCATCCAGATAGTACTCTAACCTCGAGTTACAAGTTGTAACTAAAACTTAGAAGTTCTAACATTTTGTTAGAAACTCTAGCTTTGTGTTAGAAACTCTAAGTTTAGGTTAGAAACTTTAGGTTAGGTTTTCCGTCAATATTCAGTTACATTCTTGTTTTCTGAAGAAGGAATGGGGTCCTGAACGGAAAATCTACCTCTCTTGTCTACAGTCTTCCCAGTGGGCACATCATGGCGTCAAATAACGTCCTCACAACGTTAAAGGAACGTTCCAGACGTTGTTATAACGTTGTTCAACGTCGTGTGACCATGATTTGCCCACTGGCTCAGAAACAATAGATCCCAATCGTTGAGTGTTTAAAAAAGTGGTAGGTAAAGTTTATCTAATTAAGAGAACTCTGAGCAGGACAAAACATGAAAAAACATTTCTGCAGGAAACTGTATATATACTTAGTATAACCTTTGTCGAATATATGTTGAAAAAAATGTTAGCTACAACATATAAAACATTCTTAGCAAGTAGCCTGTAGGAGAGCTATTGTTCTCACTGAGATTGTGAACGCTATGTATTACCAAAACACAAAACAGTATTCTATATGTGATGCGATAGAGTCCAAATATAAAATTAGACAATATTCTGAAAGTTTTTTGTTTACTAATGACCGAAGAATTTTGGTACTGAAGTCACTGTGGTTGTTCACCACGGTTGAATAAGGAGGTATGCTTCGCTTGCCTCAGAACTTGGTCAGCTGAGAGCTTTGTTGACGTCCAGGTCAGTGAAGCAAGGACACATTCTGAGGCAACCTCGTTTCCAGGGCCTTTTTTCCTTTTTGGTGTTACTGATGGCATCAGTAACATCAAAAAGGAAAAAAGGCCCTGGGAACAAGATTGATTCTGAGATTGTTCAATGAAATATATTCTCGACATTTGGACACTAAAACGGAAAGGATCGAAACACAAATTCACCTAAATTCCCAACAGTCAGGTTTATGAGAAAACATGTTTAATTATTACAACTTCATTCCCAGCGCATTGGTATGATAAATACATAAATCTTACATTATATTCGTAAATAAAAGAAACTAAACTAAAACTAAAACTAACACTAAGATGAAGGTTCATAATTATATGATATATTTATAATGGCAAGGACCTGAGGATTTAAACGTTGCTGCCCGATGATGAGAGAAGTATCTATCGAAACGTAGCCCAACGTTTAAATCCTCAGGTCTATGACATGATAAATATATCATATCATTATGAATTTCAAAAAACGCCAATATCTTCCATATAAGATACTGATGTTGTTTGTTGATACGATGAAAAGGGAGAGAACAATTTATCCGTTTTTACTCCGTTTTTACTCCGTTTCTGATTTTAATACTTGAATGCAATAAAAATGTTCCTGTTCATGATACTAAATAGAGAACAGGAAACAGTCACATTGTCAAAACACTACGCAATAATTTGCTTACATTTAAATTTTTGTCTTTTTGTAACCGTCTCTGCAATCGTAGTCATGGTTATTTTCTACATATACACAACATGTGGTCATGATTATTTTCTACATATACTCAACATGTGGGAATTTCACCCCCTTTCGTGTATACATTTAGCTTAGTTACTAAGCTATTTTCTTTTTTCTTTGCTCTTCTTTTCTTCTTGTATCCCTTCGTTGAAAAGGAAAAAATGAAATATTTAAAAGGGCGAAGGAGGGAGAAAAACGCTGGCTCTCCTTTTTATTTATGTATATTTAAATATATCTGTTTAGGGATTCGTAATGAATATTTCCGTCCGATGAGGGCATTCTTAAGAAAATTTATACTTACTCAAATAGGAGAATGGGAAAGAAATTGAAATTTTCTCGTTTTACGATGCTTTATTCTCTCACTTTAAGGCAATAAATTTTTCACTGACCCAATATCAATCTCGTAGCCAGGGCGGGCCTCTTATCGGAGGACGCTCATTTTCTCGATCTTGGCGAGTTGAAACAGGCGCAGGAATCATTAGTAAATCTCCTCCTTTGTGGTAGTGAAAAATATAATAATATTACTAAATATCATATCCTTTCTAATATAATTAATGACTGCATTCTTCATACATACAAATCGTCTTGATAAGTAAGGCCCTTTAGAAGGCGTTCCTTGACATTTGTTAATAATTTTTGTTTTTATAGATTTTATAGATTTATAGATTTATGTGTTTTGCTTTTTGGCATTGACCCCTGTTGACATCACAATTATGATTTGTAGGAGTCAATGATGTATATGTATGGTCCGATATCTTTAATTTTATAAATGTATTTATTTATTGTATATCTCTTCATGATTTAGAAAGAAAAAAAACAAGGCGCGTACTAAACTCATAGAAACTAATTTTTATTGCCAATTATTATGCACTATAAGCATTACGTAACATCAATGGACAAGGTTCCGAAATAACCATTAATTAGGAAACGTAATTAGGATATGATGTCCAAGTGCATAAATAAACTTACAAATAATAAACCGAGTACTAGATATATATAAAAAATATTTACAATACATATAATACATTAGTAAAAGCAATCGACGGCACTCAAAGAAGCCTGTTGGGGGGTCAAAAGCAGTCTTATCACGGAGCCCTTAGTGAGCGTGTTTTACGTCAACTCTTTTAGTTTTGTATCGGGAAATAAGTTCCAGTGACTTAATTAATCATCTGACCTAGTAGACGTTACTTTTCTAAGTAACTTAAAAATTGTATCGTGTAAACTGGGTATAAGTAAAAAATGTAGACTAAACCATCGATGTAATGGGTTAAAATTTGTTTGTTTTTAAAAGGTGTGTTATTTCTTTTGTTTTTATTGAAAGTAGTGATAAGTTGCATAATATTTATTTGGTTAGCTTCATCCGCTGGCAGTAAAAATGTGCCATTTTGTCTACAACAATTAGATTTGTGGAAGATATTAGCGTTTGTCAGTTCATTATTGGAATTCATAATGATATGATATATTTATCATGTCATGGACCTGAATGATTTAAACGTTGGGCTCCGTTTCGAGAGAAACTTCTCTCATCATCGGGCAATGAGATTGTTGAAAAAATCTCATTATATACGCACAAAGAGGATTGAAATTTAATTACTTCACACCTCCGTGGGAAATTGCGGACGTATAAGGAACAAATTGACTATGGTGACACTGATCAACGATATTTAAAAGCGAAGCTGGATGTGTAACCTATTGTTTCCTGCCGTACTAGCCGCGTTGGGATTATTATTCTAAATTCAATACCCCTATTCAAAAGAAAACAATAAGATATCGTTAGAATATTGTGTTATAAAATGCCGTGTCTAGATTGTTCATATCATTTTCACAAGAGGCCCGTAAGACCAGTGAGGCAAATCAGCATGACAACCACGTCAGAAAAGCTAAAATTTTGACTGTTTTATAACCAAATGAATGCAAAACTGTGTCCATGAATGCACTTAAAACATCCTGTATGTAAATACTCCAACCTTTATTTACACCCACAAATTTTACGTAAACAAATAAAAATTTCCTTCCTAGTAAATTCTAAGGTATAAACCATCACTTATAAAGATTCTCAAAAGTGACGTTAAAACTTTTTAATATTTCTATTAATCGTGTGCCTTCCACGCATTCTGAACTGTTTTATTCTTACCTCGCGTTGAAAAACAATTCTTCCGGTTTTGTCTTTCAGTAGAGGTAGGGGTTTAAGTTTTTAAATTCAAATACGATAGGTGTTGTGAAATGATGTCATTTTGTCGGCTCACATATCGGAGTTCATAGATCGAAATTTCAGAACTTGGCGGCAACGCGCAAAGCTTCAAAGTGAATGGCGGTCTCTTTCATCCAGAACAATAAGTTGCACATCCAACTCCGCTCTTAAATATCTTTGCATTGATGCATAATCAATCCGTCAATTCCCGTAGCTAGTTATCACCGTCAATTCCCATAACGTTATCACCGTCAATTCCGTAACTAGTTATTCCAAACTTGGTCTTTAGTCAAAGCTGGTATCCATATGTCTGGTACATTATATGAGATGCTGTTAATATGATTTTCGTTTGGATAGTTTCTTTGGTTTTCCTCCCAACTATATTTTGTTCATGATGTATTACACTCATGTTTTCCCAGTCGAATCTATGGTCAAACTTCCAACCGTGATCGGCGATTTCATTTTTTGTGATATCTCCTTTGCGAACTGCTCTACTGGCATGTTCTTTTGATCGTTGTTCCAGCGTTCTTTTTGATTCGCCGATATAGATTGCGTTACAGTCACCACAGGGAATTTTATGGACTAATTGTTCTGCTTCGGTTTTTCAATCCGATCCTTAGGTGGAGACAGTATATTCCGTAAAGTGCCTTTTGAATAAAATGTACAGTGAATGTTATGTTTACGTATCATTTCACTGGTTCCTTTTATATATGGCCTTTGGTTTCATCTGGCTCATTTGCAACAGTACTTTGTATTTTTCTCCGTTAAATATCTCTTCTAACCTTTGCTATTGAGGGTGTCTCATAATCATTTGCCGATAAGACACTGATCATTTCTGTAGGACATGTAGCCATCAATTTTTACTTCATTGTCATTGATGTTAGAGTCTAATTTAGATTCACTTATGATAAAAACATCAAGGTTTGTTTGATGTTAGATGTTTGATGTTGAGAAAAAACCTGAGGAATTTAGTAGCAGATTGATTGCAGATTTGAAAAGAGATTTGCTTGCTGAATTAAAGTCAGATATTAAATGTTTCTTCCAAGAAATATTAGAGAAAAACAATATTCTCGAATCACAAGTGGAAATGCTTAAGAAGCAAATAAGTGAGCTGAAACAGTAAAACAAAATATTGAACCTATATTAACTGTTAAGGAGGGCAATACGGAAAAATATTAACCCGACGTTGGAGTAGTGACCGAGCTTGCGAGAATTGCAGAATGAGCAGTACGGAAGACGCCTGAGTTTACGAATCCAAGGTATCCCCATAGTTTATAATGAAACTGCAGACGACGTATTGGAGAAAATTAGAGTTTTATTCCAAGAAGCTGAAGTTGAGATTCCTGATAGCGTATACAGGATGTTAAAACAAAGAAAAAGACGCGTAGTGTTAATGTCCGCTTCACAACCTTTCTTCATAGATCAATGTTTTACTTGGCGCGTAAAAAGCTTGATAAAGTGAACGTAAAGCTTGACCATACTATAAAACGATTTAGTATGCTTAATGATGCCCGAGAAATGGTTAAAAACAATGAAAATTTTAAGTTTGTGTTTGCAGATTTGAATTGCAGGTTAAAATTGTTCATGGTAAATGGTAAAAATGATTTTTTTTCATCACTGGACAAATTGAGGGAGATCCTTGGGGGTCTGTAACTGCTTACATTGCTATATATTTTTGTGTTTTAGTTTTCATGAAATTGGTATGTATAATGTGATGCTTCCAAGTTTTATTACCTTCTGATTAAACTGGTAATATAATTTTAAAATACTTTTACATTCTATCAAAACGTTTTTTTGTTCTATAATTGCCTAAATATAATTACAATTTTTTAAAGTCGTAACTAAACCATTCAGCGTGACATTTCTTTTATAACATTGAAATATATTCTCGTTAGTGCCACTTTATACACCCAAACCGTCCATCATGCGCTTCCATGGTTGTGAGCATTATTGTTGAGTTGCTTGCAATTTATGTTTCTCAGTGTCTTATATGCGTTTTTATGTTTTTGTTTTTCTTTATCTTAATCACAGCAATGATTCCTGACGATATCACTTCTGTGCCTTGCAGGAACCATTGACTTATATGGTGTTTTTCGTGTTGTCCCATTGTCCCATTGTCCTTTTTTTTTTCTTTTTTTTCTTTCTTATTTTGTTTGTTGTAATGTTGTAATGAGACAGATTTTTTACTTATTTTGGCATAAAAAATAAAAACACTTTTCATAAAAAAAAACTTGCTAAAAGAAACCTTCCATTGGCTAATT
>JANTOQ010614231.1:0-19547 GCA_027564595.1 Bythotiara depressa
GCTTCCCCTAAGAACCCCAGCTGATAAAGTCTTGCTTTTTTAGCTGCACACAAGAGGTTTGGAACACACATTGCGTGTCCTGGAAAACCAAAAATTTTGCAAAGCTGTTTAGAATCCTTAATTCGTACCCTGTAAACAGTCATTAACTTTATTTCTGTGACCATACATTAACCATGTACGTTAATTTTCTGTTGTTATACGTGATCATGGCTACAGTGTAGCCGAAAGCTAGTTGAAATGAAATAATAATTGGATGTGTCAAAACTTTATGTTTTTTCTCTTTATATGCTTGGATATGTCTCTGATCATAGTCGTTCTAATATATTACATCTTCTAGACGCATTAATAGAATATTTCCATGTACGACAAGTCATTATATTGTAACACAGTTATGGGGAATGAACGTGTGTGGAATTTTTAGATCTAGAGGAAAAAATGTTGTTAAACTCTAGTTTTTAATGCTACATCTAAAAGATTAAAAATGAGACACTGTTAGAAATAATTATGTAACAATAAGACGATGCTGTTGTTTTTCATTTTTTTAAAGGACCCTTGTGTTTTTAAAAAGACTCCTGTTTTTGTACAGGATATAGAACATGGTTTCTATTCATTATGCAGTAACAGGAGTGAAGCACAGAGTATAAGTAAATAATTGTATGTATTTATGTTTGTATGGTTTCTTATTAATTTGTTCTTTGTGTAAGGAAGTTGCCCCTGACGATATCACATTTGTGCATTGCTGGGACAACTTCCTTTGTCCTGTATTGTTCTTTCAATTATATGTAAGTCCATGTATTTGTTTTTTGTTTATATTTTACAATTGTTAAACTATGTAAATGTTGGAAATTATTATTTTTGAATAGGAAAAAAAGGAAGTAAATAAGCACTTTTGCAAAATAACATTTAATTAAGTATGATGCCATTAGAATTATAAAATATGTGTCCTTAACGTGTTTTATACATTTCTAAAACATTTTGCACTTAGTAAGTCAAATAAAGTATGTGGAAAACAGTCTAATGTTTTAAGGTTTAAAAAAGTAGAAGTTAGAACAGGTTGTATATGTCTGTCTAATGAGGCTTACAGCATGGTGTGTTTTATATTATTAATTACCTGTTTCTTAATTACATTTCCTGATTTTTTTTCTTTAAACTGGTTAAACAGAATCTAAGAGAAATGCTTGAAATTATACTTTGTGGAACAGTTTTAGAGCTAGAATCTAAGGGGAATGGTTTGAAAATAGCCTTTGTGGCACTATTTTAGCACTAGAATAGAAGAGCAATAACTTGAAATTAGCTTGTAGATGCATTGCTATTTTCAAGTGTTTGGAGAATTTGAGAACAATAGTTTGTGATCATTAATTTTGAATCCTGAATGAAACGTCTTCTGCAATCTTTGTGTTAGTAAAAATTAGTTCCTTGTGTTAGACACCCTGGAAGTTTTATTTATATTAAAAATGAAGATTGCCTGCTACATGTGATGTCACGACTGAAAGCAATTTTGGTGTGCAGATTACTCCACACCTAAGCAAATTTTGATGTGCAGTTGTCCACATTCCACTTATTTTATTCCTGTCCAGGACTGAAGGTGATACGAAATGCTAGGACAGGTCAATCATTGAAACTGACAGTGTTATAAATTTTTTTTGAAAGTGTAAACAAACAAGGCTCTTGTGAATAGCTTCTAATGTTTGCAAATGTCATTGTCATAGTTACTAAAAGCATTTATTTAAATTATTTATTCATTTATCTAGTTATTTAAATTGTTTCAGTAATAATCTTAGTTTGATAGTATTCTGACTGAAGTAATACAAGAGGAAGGCTATCTGTTCAGCATGAACTATGAAAATGTGGGAAAAAATCTGAGTGTAATTCTTTTGTGTTTATTAAATGTATTATAAATTATGCTGAATCACATCTATTGTGATTGGTGTATATCCTGTATGTAAAAAGTTTTATTCTTCCATTGGTTCTTAGCAAGGGGAAATTTGAATGACAGGTTAGTTTAAATGTAAACAAAAATATATAGACATTGCAAGTGATTTCTTTATAATGAATGATTGGATTTTATTTATTTTTATTGAGATTATGTAATTGTTTGCATTTCTGAAAAAAATTTTATTGCTTTGATAATCTGTAACATTATCCTCACAAGGTAAACAGATTAGAAGTTTGAAGGAAGTAAACAGAGTAAAAGCACATTGTGTGAAAAGAATCAATGATGGTCACAAGCAAAGTATAAATGGAAAATGTTTTCTGACAAGACAATAATAATTATATAATAGTTGTAAATAATAATTATGTATCTTCTTCTAAGTTATTTTATTGTCATGACAAATAATTTGACCTGACTGCCAATTATACTTATTTTACTGTGCTTATTTATCTAGATCACAATTAGCTTGGAGCATGGTAAAGATGTTACAATGTTCTTTAATTATGACACAAACTATCGTGTTGATTTGTTGGGTGGAATTGTTACAAATTCCACAGATTTACTTATAGTCGATATTCAATCCATTATAGTTGGTGAGCACATTTTTTACAAATTTTATGTTATGATAAGTTTTCTATTTATTGCATATGTAGCACACCATTATAAGAGTAAAAATCTCAGAAAAAAACTAGTATCTGTAGAGATTTGTAATTGTTATTGTATGGGGCTCACTTATACTGAGCTAAAAATAGATAAAGAAGTTCCATATGGAGACTGAGTGTTGTCCCTGAACAATGCTATCAATAGACTGTGAAAGCATTTTATATGCTCTTTCCTGCATGGAGTCATATCTCATTTCAAATGTGAATAAAAAATAAGACAACTGCATTTCACTATGATGGAAATGATCTTTTTTCTATAGTACCCACAATTCCTTGCTGTTCTAATCAGATAATTAATTTAATTTTAAACAAGCATTATTGTATTTATTTTATTCATGTATAGGAATGTTCACCATCGAATTTATAGTCTCTGATCATGGATATACCCGATCCATAGAAAGTAAGAAAATACCAGACAAAATTCATGCCATTCAGATTGTAAGTTGTAAATTCTGTTTACTGTATTGGTGTTTGATAAACATTTTTAATCTGTTTTCTTGTATAAGTGTTGTTTTTTGGTTGTTCTAAGTGTAGAATGTCATTTTAAGCAGGCTTATTACCAGGACATGTGGTCATGTTGCTGGTACATACAAATTATTCCTTGAACAAAAATATATAGACATTGCAAGTGATTTATTTATAATGAGTGATGGAGTTTTATTTATTTTTATTGAGATTATGTAAAATAATTGCTGCATAGTGGGTTCATATTTGATAGTAAAACAAGCATCATCAGTTATTCCTACCATCTTTAACTGTGAAATAATTACTCATTTTTTGGTAGTTATTTATGGAAGAAATTAAATTAGGTAACTAGACCCTCTTTACATATTAAAAGGCTCACACAGCATAGCTTCAAGTAATTGAATTACAGATTGAGAAATTGAATTGCAGATTACATGCTGCCACATCTACATAATATTTACTGTATTTTATTAAGCATTACTTTTATTAATGATTTCTGTTCTGTTTCCAAGACCAGAGTTATGAGATTGCTGCATTTTTTCTGAACATTACTTAATATGGAATGATCAAAGTGTGTTTCAATTTTAATTCCCTCATTTTTCAATTTTACGAATGTAGTATTTAACATCAATGTGCTTTCTGCAACTGAAGTTCTATTTTAATAAACATTTATAATTGGCTCTGTAAGTCAAGTACTTCTGATCTACCAAAGAGCTATGAAGTGAAACCAGCATAACTGGTTAAACAAGTCCCAAACATTGTGTATACATCTATTCTAATTATATAAATTTGAAAAAATCTAGATAATGGTTTTTTCTATAATATGTTTCTACACTGGATACATGTAAAAACTATAAGTAACTTTCTATTTACATACAAAATACAACATTACTGGAAATGCACTCACCAGGCACAATCTTGATATCGCCAAGTATGCTACCCAAAAAGTAAATAAAACAAGTGAACGTGTGTTCGAATGTGTACGGACGTGATTCATTTTTATATAAACAGAGTATCAAAACGTTTCGATTGTATATGTTTATGAGATAAGTTTATGAGATGAGTTGGTATGTTTTTTATTGGAAACGAGATCATACATGTCATTACCATAAGAAATAATTGAACTAAGCTGGAATTTGAATAATGGCAAACCAGAAATATTACTCTGACTGAGATTGTCAAAGAGAGATTAATAATGTAATTAGGGCATTAACTGATTTATTAATGCCAACTGAACAGGTACAAAAGGGATCAATCGCGTCATTAAAATTATGGCATAATTTGTGCTCGTGCAAATGGCTGAGACCAACCTGTAATCTTGTTAGTAAATTTATGTCATGAGCATGATGAATTTTATAGTGAGAGGATGCAATTGGATCAAATAAAAAGTAAAAGCTATCATTTAAAGATTAATAATGATGGTGAAGTTTGGATATAGATGATAAGAGAATTTCATTTAGTGAACACAATAAGAAGACTAATAAGTGTTCTAAACCTAATTATTGATAAAAATTTCCTGTGATGTTTCACGAACTACACGAGTTATTGCTAATGTATGCATTGTACTGCATTGTAAACAGGTTACTTTACTTGGATTATTATCTAAATGAGGTCTTACGACGGCTTTATAAATATTAATTAAAATGTGTTTAGGCAATTATTTATATAGAAGGATCTGAGGATAGAAAGACATCTTCATTCATCAGTTCACTTACTGTAGCAATTAATTTAAGATCATTATTCAAAATATTTGATAAACTTATGTTATCAAGCATAACGAAAAAATGTGAAGTATCGTCAGCAATTATTTTGATGTTAGAATTAAGGCCACAAAGTAGGTCATTTATATATTAGGTAAAGTAAAGTACCTAAAATATAGCCTTATGGTACACCAGCTAGCACATAGAATGTAGAAGGTGTCCATTTAGGACTACTCTATGAAGCCTGTTGGATAAGAAGTTTGTAATAATTGTTAATAAAGCACTGTATTAAATAATATAATTTTAGAAAGTAGCCCTCCAAAATTTTGAATGAATGTATACATGATTTTTACCTGTGATTATACAATATGAGAAAATATATTAACTAACCAAATCAACTTTCAACATGAACAACAGGTGTGTCCCAATATTTTCCATAGAAACCATAATAATAGATTAAATATAAACAAACAATAAAAAAAGTAAACTTAATTATTAATACATTATAATCTCAGCAGGTTATAATTAATTATTTTATTGCCATCTATGGTCAGTTGTTGATGAGCTGATACTTACTGTCAAATGTCACTAACTCTATTAGTACCAGGGGGTGGTGGGCAGATTCCATCCCCTAGTCAACTTTTATTAATAATTCCGAAACATCTTGAGGTTTTCCTACAATCTTACAGGTAATAAGATCTTGTTTATTTTTTTCATTTTTTTTCCCGTTGCAATGGTTACTGGATTATTAACAGGTGGTAACCTCAAAATGTATATCATATATACATATTATTTTGTCATCTGAATTGAAATGATTAAGACAATAGGATGACAGTAGTAAGACAATGAAAATTGACACTTTGTATTGATTTGTGATGTCAATGAGGTCATCAAAAGTTTTTTGCCAAAATGTTCCTTTCGTAATAGTTAACAACTATGCCAAATGTAAAGATCCTAGCATATACAAGTCAATATTTATGGAGGGGAAACCCCCTGATGGAATTCCCCCAGTATTACAGAACCCCCAAAAGCCTAGTACTAATAGGGTTTAACTTGCAAAATAAACAGGAACAACCATTCAACCAGTAAGACAGCAATAAACAACAACAATAAACATACATCTGACTCAGCACTCATAAAATCATAGCAAGTTGAAATGTCTGTGTTTGTCTTACTTGATAAACAACAATAAATCATATCTCTCTCATCTCAACCACTTTCTCATATTTAAAATTTATCAGTTAGCTAGTTATAAAATAAAGACATTAAGGAATTGGGATACATACATTATGATCCTCCTTTCTTGGTCAGTAGTTTATTTTAAAAGTATTATATCTTTTCCAGTTGCCGTGAGCAAGGAGGATTTATGATTCAAACAAAGAATAAAACATTACTTGCACTTTATTGTTTTGATAAATTTGATATTTAGGTTAACTAAAACACCACACCATTAATTATAGGTTAACTTAAAAATTGTTTGAGACAAAGAAGAAAGTGACAATGTTTTGTAGGCTATAGAGGTTTTAAGTACTGGCAACATTGATTAATTTGGTTTCTAATGTGTAACACAGCTTCTGATGTAATACAAAACTTTTCTTACAGCTTCCCCTTCAATATATTAATAACAAAAGGACATGGACTGTAAGTGGATATATTGTATTTGAAACGACAGACATGAATGCTCCACCTCCTGTTTCTATCTGTACTGTCGAACGTATACCAAGAGATCTTGGAAGTTTTGATGTAAAAATTGCCAGCAATGCAATACGAAAGCAGCGTTATGATAGTCGGGTATATGTATCATTTACACATAACATATCTCTTCCTTCCGGTTATGGAAAATTTGTACAATATCTGCATATGACATGTGAAGGAAGTTCAAAGTTAGGACTTGGTTACATAGTGGATTTCAATTATCGTGAGTCGTTTTATTTCCTTACAAGTACTGTACATCCGGGAAGACATTTTAGCCAATTATCCCAACATTGTTTTACAAATACTATTATTATTATTACTGTATTTCATTGAATAAACAGTTCCAGCATCTATTTAATTTGTAAATTTATTTTTAAAACTTTGAAAATGTCAAAAAGCAATAACTTCCTAAAAAGTAATCTTACATCTCTAAATATAGGAAATTTATTAATGCTCTTCCTGAGAAAATGCAGGACATCAAAATTCGTTATCCTTACTTTGAATTTGAAGTTGAAGAAGACCGAAGCAAACCAATACTAACTAAAGTTGATAGAAAGTAAACAAGAAAATTTTTATTATCAACTGTATTGATTGATATGCAGTATTGATTATTGATATTTTTCTTTCATCTATTAAGATGTTTACTAAATCAAACCAGAAAATTTTCAACTAGTATCATATGTTCTTTAACTCTTTATTGCAGTTTAAACTTCCAATTGGAAACTTTTATAATTTTCTGAGGAACCAGGTGATCTTATAAGCTTTTACCACATTTATTTTATATCTTATTTCCAATAATTAACCCCCCTTGATAAAGCAATTTAGCAAAGAAAAGACCAATGATTTGATTCCTTTCTGGGGAGACTATGCATTAAAGGGTTAAATAAACACCTAATTCACAGCTCCTTTACTATGAATATTGTTTTTGTTACACTCTGTTGTTTATATATTTAATTTTTTACCTATATTATTTCTATTCTATTATTTTTTTATTTATAAATAATTTTTATCATTTTTATGTAATAATTTAATACACTATTTCCTGCCACAGATATAAACATAGCTACAGATATAAACATAGCTACAGATATAAACATAGCCACAGATATAAACATAGCTACATTGTTTTTTTGTCAAATTTGCCAGTTACTATGGGTAGTCCTGGTATAGTAGGGAATCGTGGCCTTTTGTCTAACTCAATGGTATCACAACATTTCTCTATTTATACAGGGGTTGACAAATCGTATACGTGCATACATGACGTATTTCAATATTGTTATTTTTATTTAAACGTATGTACGCTATTTAACGATATACGTTAATGTATGCAGCTTTTGATTCCGATTCTTACTTGGAAAATTGCTTCTGGCCTTCACGTATGCTATGCTCGAGACAAAACATACCTTAAAAATTACAGCTAATGCCCCATTGTTAATCTTATTCGAGGAAACTTTGTTGATAACGAAAATAACAACACGTTCCTCCTTTGGTAGTTTACTATTTTGATATTGGAATTAGATGAGTTGAAAAAAGTTTGGGAACGAGTTTGGTTTTCAATACTTAATGTCAGACTTGCTCTTTAATGAATATGTCAGCTTTGATACTAATACATTGTGTTTGGTGAGAATTAAAAAAATGGCAGCGAGCTCTTCGCATGCGTGGTTTTCTTCAGAATGTCGTCTTGTCATGTAATCTCTGCAATAATAGGTACATAAATATTTCTTTTTTCTGTGATTAAAGGAATGAAAACTTTGTTTTTTCTAAGCTACAGTATGTAGTTTTAATTTAATGCTTGCCAATGCATTTTCCAACAAAGTAGAGCCTTCAAAATGCAAAACATTTCCCCTTGGCGCCCCTTGTGGAAATACTGTCTTAAAAGATAACATTGCAATCTTGCCAAATTTTTGCGAATTACATACCTTTACGTGCTAATTCGACCCCTGTATTAGGTTATTATTCTCTTGGTATCAGGTTAGGAGAAAATCCTTAGTTCCTACAAGGATATGAAAACCTTTCAGTCATGTAAGGATGTTATATAATTGGCATACGGTAATAATTTTTAACGTACATTGTGTATTAAATTTGAATACATCAACGTATCAACGTATGAGGCTTGAAAATGATTTGTCAACCCCTGTTATACACTAGTTTAGTTTATCGATTATATTCTACTTTTTTACTTACTTATAAAATAAATAAGAAAAGAAATGTTAATGTATTCACAAGATTAATTATAATTGTCTTCATAATAATTTCTCATGAAATTGAAGAAACCAAACGACTCCATCCCGTCTAAGCCAAAATAATACTATAGACAGCCAAACATGACATTATCTGCAAATTTAAGCTTAATAACAAAACTTAGGTATAAACATCAAAATCTATTTTATCAATACTTATTATTATTATCTGGAGATATATATTATATGTCAGCCTAAATCCAGGGCCAAGTTATCTCTGTGTTATGTGTGATAAATTGTTTCAGCTCAGTATAGAGTACTTCTCTTCAAATATTCTGAGCACACAAAAATTGTGCTAATAATTATCACTAGTACTGATTATATGAAATTTAAAAATAAAGAAGCTCAACAACAAATAAATATTTAAATATTTAAAATGTGAAACTGCTTGAAACTGCTTGAAACTGCTTGAAATGTAAAATGTGAAACTACTTGAAATATAAAATGTGAAACTACTTGAAATTGAAGAACCGCAAGATATAGACAATGTTAATTTTGATGAGTTTTCACTTTGAGCAATTAATAGCATTTTATCAAGAATGAATGAGCTTCATTTATTTAATAGCTTACAAATCAAAACCAGATGTAATAGACCTATAATAACCAAAACTTGATGACACAGCATCATGTAAGTAAGGAATCGTGTACCATTGATTGACAGATATAAATTATATAAATTATTGGGATCAAATAGAAATAGGCATGCAGGGTGTTGTATGCTATATAAGAAATGTTGTTGTTTTTTAACAAAAGAGAATTTTTCTAGGGACATGGAAAATTAATTTTTTGACCTTTTTCTCCCAAATACAAAACCAATAATAATTGGTATTTTCTACAGACCACCTGATCAATGAAATTTTCTTAACAATCTTTCCACTGCAATATCTAACTCCATAAACTTCAGAAATTAAGCTATTTATATAATTGTGAATTTAAACTTACCAAAAGAATGTTGAATGTTCCATTTATTTGTGATTATTTTCCTGCTTGAAAACCGCAAAATTATATTTTCTGTGTCAAACAATTCTTACTTTAATATCTTAGTTTTCCTCCTGCTTTAACAGTGGTACCTATATAACACAGCGTGGAAATTTACTTCAGTATTTTGAAACTTGCGTTATTTGCCATTGAAACTCTTCTGTGCTGGCACTTAAGCTGTTTTTGGGTTTGGCATAACTCATATTTATTTTTTTCCCATTTTAGCATACATCAAATTTCATGAAAAAACAAGTGCAGAAGGTAACGGCTCCCATTGTATTTCAATAGATTCATTCAATTCTAATATCATCAGCGATTGTTGTACTCTAACTTCAAGTAGATATACCTTAGATTTTGGATTCTATTATGCGATTTCTGGTAAGTTATACTTTTTTTGTATGTACAAAAAGTTTGAACCCTTCATGTTTAAAAATGTATGTTTATTTTTATGTTGGGTTACCCTGGAAAATGCTAGGAAAACAGGTAATCTTCTTTCCTTTCAAGGTAAATGACTATTTATAATCTGACAGTATATTAAATTGACCTATTCGTATTTATAGCTCCAACATGATATACTTTCATAATCATACACTGCATCAAAATGTGTTGTTTCTAGTGTACTGCGATTACCTAGAAATTCATGTTTCTGATTGTTTTTGGAATTTCCTTGGCATTTCTGGGCCCTTTTTTGTTTTTCCAAACAATTTTGGACATAATATGTTGAGATAACATGCCCTAATTACCGAAATAATGTTCCAAGGTAATGCACAAGTGTCCAAAGTTATAAACAAATACAATTGTAAACTTGTTTTCAACATAATGATCTTAGGTGCTTTGGTACTGGAAGATCATACAGCATAGTTGCATGGAGGGGGTTCCTCCTTGCCCCAACAGTAATTAATGCACAGGTCATCAAAGGAAATAAATTTTCTGATGGTTTTCAAAAAAGTCATTGGTGATTCCACAAAGTTTCCCAACATCACCTACTTACATTATCCATCCATGGACCTTAATCCTTGATGGTATGTGGAAACAGAGAATGTCACTTTTCTCCATTTTTGGGAAGGTTGAAAGAAAGTTGAGCTTTCCATATGTCAGAAACATGATAATTATCTTAGCTTTGTAAATAGAAACATTCCTAACTCAAAAATAAGCAAAAATAATTTTTAATATAGTAAACTGGCAGAAATATGAAGTTTTCAAATGTGCCTGTTATAAAATTCGTTCTGAGTGCATATACTTATTATGTTAATAAAATTGGTTAATTATCACAGTGTCGTACACAGGCAAAAAGCCTACCCCTAAGACAAGCTTTTCACAACAGTGGAAAGGGAAAAGGTCAGTGCTTGCGATGAGTACTAAAGAACAAAAGAATACATCACTTTACAAAATACCCTATATTCAATGTGGGTGGTGATATTGGTCAAACAAAACATAGTTGAGTCAGACAGAATTATTTGACATGCCCAGGGAATACTTGAAATTCTCTAAAGGTCTGTGAATATCTGGAAGACAAAACCAAAATATTTTTTTGTTATTGAATGTATCTGTGAAATTGCCTGCAATACAGAAATATATTATTTAATTCTATGTGAAAAAATGACTTGTTGAGCAGATTACCAGGACAATTAAGATTATTGTAATTAGAAAAGATATTATCAGTAGATATATTTCTTGTGCTCCTCAAAATTTTGATTGTAAATTGGAATATGTAAATGTTCTCAAGAAATAGAATTTTAAGATCACAAACCTGAAAAACAAAAAGTAGACTGGTATACCTATTCTACCTATTCTACCTAGTTAAACAATAAAAACATTATAGTATATGAGCCAATGTGGTAGTTCTTATATCAACAACTGTGTACGAAAATGTGTCAATCGAGTGCAGAATTAAAACTAGAAGCCCTGTCATTGTTACATAATTATGTAGAATGGTTTTTGGTGTACCCCTGCCCTGAAATCTACTCTACATTTCTTACTTTTACTATGAGAAACTGCTAGCTAGATGTCTATAAAGTGAACCATAAGTAGTTTTGATAAACAACTGAGATTGTGTATCTTTACTAAGAAAATACAGTTCTAGTGAACAAATAATAATATAATTGCATTCCCAGCAAAAACATCAAAAACCTAAAACGTGCTTAACTGCTATAGAAACATGTGAAATGGTTATAAAACACCTTCTGCCTCTGGAAAATATACCTAAGAGAAACCAAATGCCACCTACGTTTTAGCCAGAATAACATGCAAAATGGCCATGAAACACACTATGCCTCTGGAAAATATACCTAAGAGTTTAAACATGTAATTTGTTGCTACATTGTTAGCTAGAAGAAAAACAACTACCACTATGGTAATGAAAAGTGTGTCAAGATCTCACTTCAAGCATCTACCATTTTACAAAGACATCGGCAAAATGAAATAGGTGTATTTTAAAATTGAACACAAGATACGTTAAGTTTAAAATCAAGAAGGGGTCACCACATTGTTGGAGACATGTATAGAGAAACATAAATTAAAACTTACCTAGCAAAGAAATATTAATAAATGAAATGATGCAGCAACAGCAATTGACCATGATAAAGGCTACAGTAATACATGTGTACGTATATTATGTGGACTAGGACACTTTGCTTGCCAGTCAAACAAAGCCATAATAAATATAGAAAAAGTGAACATTTTGATCTGTACTATATTCATCACAAAACATTTTGATCTGTACTATATTCATCACAAAACATTGTGCTGCAAGTGTTTCACATGCCTTGTTTTCAAATTTTATTAGATTAAATAATTGAATTGAACCAATTAATAAATAGGGCACTCATTATGAATTAGCATGAGAAATGAGTCTGTTTGAGATAATTGTCTTTGTTGCCAAATGTTTATTATTAAACAGTGGTCTATAGGAATGTATTATTACAATTTACTCAAAGTATTGAACAAACTTTAATTTTATAAACTAAAATAGTTACACATAATTGGTGTAAATATTGAAAATATTTCAAGTAATTGTGGAAAGAAATTGTTGAATTTGTACCAATTCATTTGTAATGAGAGCAGTTGTATCTTTCAACATAAAATTTTCTCTCAATTTATTTAGCAAGTTCACATGAACTTCTTCTTTATTTAATGATGGCGGATTTCTATAAAATTTTCAAAATGTTTTCAAAAGTTTTATTCATGATTCTAAAACTGCATTCTCAAAACTGACATTTTGTCTCTTTATATGATTGACATCATTGTTAAGCACAGTATTTCTCATATTTTGTGATAATCTTGAATTGTAGCTATAAACAAAATATTCCCTCATATAAGTTTTACATTCTTTCATTTAAAAAAAAGCAATTAGTAGAAGATTACAAAAGATATTATGATATATTATTATGGAATGTGGAAGCCAGGTTAATCAGGTTAATCTGGAGGAGAAAAGTTAAGTCTGGTTTTTTCAAGACACATCACTCAATCTAATAAATAGTTTTCAAAGGGTATTTTGCATGAATTTATAAATATGTACATGACATAATGGAGAAAAAGAAAAAAGTTCAAAGATTTAAATTGATCTAAGCTGAATATGCAGGACACCTTCAAAAAGAAAAGAAACTTTTTGGGTGGGACTAAGGGTGCAACTATTTTCATTTTATTTGAAAAACAGTGTGTTTTATGTACATTATTATTTTTGTTGTTGTTGATGTTGTTATAGGATTCCGCCGAAACTATAAAGAGAAGCAGCATCTTGACTTTACTGATACATTTCAGCTGATGTATAATGGGTCTACATATGTGATAAAAAGTGATCAATCCAAATATCCCGTGGACTTTGTGAATAAAACAACTGGATCAAATTATCAAGTAGCTCAATATTTTAGTAGTGCATTTAGTGGGACATATAACTTATGTTGGCTTAAATTCTTATCCCGTAAGTAATTCTAAAAACTGTGTATGATTATTTATAATCTTAAAATGGATTGCTATTTTCATGAAAGTTATAATTATTGTATTAAAGTTTGGCTAAGGCAAATAAACTAGTCTAAAGAGCTTTATCTCATTATACTGTTATATAATATTCATTTTTGCTAATTATTTTCTTGAATCAGTAAATGCTGGTTACTTCTTACTACAAAACGAAAACATGGCTTCATTTGACCACCATCTTGTCTTCTCCTCAGAACATCTGGTAAATAAACAGAATTCCTCACTATGTCACAAGTTTTAAGCACATTAATCACTTTTGCAAGCCCCTATTACATTAGTATTGAAAGTAAGGAGTATATTAGTATTTAAAGTAAGGAGTATATTAATATTTAAAGTAAGGAACAAAACAAGTGAATAATAAATAAATTATTAAAAGATAAATTATTGTGACGGTCATACAATTTCTGTCTGAACCTGTATTTTATCTTTCAAAGGATAAGCAGAACAAATTTGATGTTTTTGTCTCTTCAACAAAAATATTACATGGCGTGCTGTGTGTGCCGTTGGATGTACACATCACAAAGAAGGAGTATCTTCCTAATGAGAACTGAGGTACTAGTGGTGGACTGGGGCATGCTAAAAAACTGAAGCACACAGATGTTTTGGCTATCTCCCACCCATAAAAGAAGTTTCTTGCTTCTTAATCAATCATGTTGTATAAAACTTCCATATAATTGACATTAACAGCATTAAAGGCTTTCCCAAATGCACAAACATGGAACAAAGGTGATGGTACAAAAGTACCACTTGTTCCTCCGGCAGATTGATTTACAGGCATACTTTTGTGCTGTTAATGGGCGAAAAGAGAAACGGATTAGCAGAAAAAGGACAATTTTATTGAATCGTCACTAAAATATTCAAGAATGACATAGTTGATACAATAAACAAATTAATAAACTACACAGGTATGCTAGAAGAGTATTATTGCTGCTAGTAAGTAAGTACACTGACAAATACTTAGTTTACAACAATGTTCGTGTCTCTTTTCCTTGTCACCTTTTGACATGCATCTGCTCAGCTTCACTGTTCAGCATCGAAGAACTCTCAACGTTCGGTACCAGTTATATCATTACTTCCCCTCTTTTCACTAGTTGAGGGTAGAGCTGTGATGTAGTCCTTTAATCGAACTGGAATATGACTAGGTCGGCGAACCTTCTTCGGTTGTTCGAACGCATCATGGTTGAACGCATCATGGTTGGTGGTGTAGCCTTGAAGTCGCTCATATACTCGATTGTATTGTTGTACCTGGTGGTTTGGTGTATCAAGTGGGGAGGTGGATGCATCTGCTGCTGGTGGAGTAAGATGGATGGGTAAAATCGGTTCAGGGTGGGGTAATGGTGGTTGGATTGGCAGTTCATCTTCCCAGATCCACAGGAAGTCAGGTTGCACGAGGATGTTCCCTGGGGCTACACCTGTAGCTGGGTGTGGTGTGCTACGATATCCACATGGCAGCTGATAAGGTCATGTTGTTTGTCCTCTCATTTATAATAAGCAGCTTTCAATGTCTTCCCGAATGGCTTCATAAATGTTTCTGCCAGGTTGCCTTGGGGATGGTACGGGAACACCTTCTTATGTTGTATACCTCTTTGTTTGAAGAACATGGCAAAATCCTGTGAATTAAACGGAGTGTCATTATCAGAACGGTGACTGTCAGGATTCCCATAAGTATTGTATATATCTGCAAGCGCATTAAGAACAGGTTTGGCAGCATTGAAAGATACAATTTTAGCTGCAAGAAATCTTGACATACTGTTCTGAACGACCAATACATGAAGTTTCTCTGGCATAGGTCCAAAGAGGTCCATGTTGACATCTATCCAGGCTCCTTGGGGTGTATACTGGGGTGATATGGGATCTTTGGTTGTGTTTCTGGTGAACAACTGACACGCGTGGCATTGGTTAACTTTTGTGGCCACTAATTCATTCAGTTGGGGATTCCGAAAATGAGAACACAGACGTCGTTTGAGGTTAGTCATACCTGGATGACTGCCCTGATGAGCTTTATCGATGGCTAGCTACCACATGGACTCAGGCAGCACAATTTTCGTGTCTTTATGTATTCATCAGAGATGGTTAACTCATTGAATATGTTACGGTATGGTTTTAACTCAGGTTGCTGCCTCGGAATATAGCCACGATGAATACATGATTTTAGTTTTGTAAGAAGCGAGTCCTTGGCAGATTTGTCAATCATGTGATCAAAGGAGAGGGCTTCTGTATATGGTGAAAACTGCAGAAACCATATCATTTTCTCCAACTCACCTGTTTCTTCCTGCCATGTTGATGGAATACGTGTTAGCGGTGTAGGATGCCGAGAAAGAAAGTCAGATGGGTTTTTCTGGCCTGCTCTCCATACAACGTCAAAACCAATGTCCTGGTGCCTTAGTTTGATGTGGTCTGTGTGAACTGTCCCTTTGCGACTGCTTTTGAAGATGTTGACCAGATGTTTATGGTCCATGTAGATGATAACTTTTGGGCCTCCAACAACATATTGTCTGTATCGTCGAAGAGCAAAATCGATGGCCAGTGCCTCCAAGTCTAGTTGTGGATAGCGGCATTCTACTGGTGTTTTAGAATGGCTTACACATGTCACCATGTGTGCAGCATCTGGCGAGGAACCTAGCGATAGGATGGCTGAGAGTCCCGATTGATGTGCATCCACAAATATTTATGTTGGTAAAACAGGGTCCATTGTCAAATCTTTGTGCTTTTGAGTGAGCTCCCGAAGGTGAACTGTACTTGTTGCCAAACCTGGGATAAACTCAGAATTAGCCTGAAGCATGCACAGGAATGACATTACATCTGATTTGCTCCTGGGAGGGGTGGCATCCTTAAGTGACTGGACTTTTTCCGGGTCTGGCTTCACGCCATCTTTCGAAATAAATGTGCCCCAAAATGGTATACAATTCGTTTTGAACACACACTTGTCTGGGTTAAATGTTAAACCGGAAGCATATTATATTCCAATAGGATATTATGTGAAATTTGTAGAAAACTGTTCTCATTTTGAAAAACAAATGTTTAACCTAATAATGCATATGTGAATTAGAAATGCTGCCCAAAGTAGCATCAAAGAATTCTCACAAGTGAGCACTTTTTCCACTAACAACAACAACCCGACATTTAATTAAGCAGGTGCAGCTCAGTCTAGAATTTTCTGGGTCTATTCTTACTAAAGCCTTTGTAATGTTTCTTTGCCGTACTCATAAACCTAGTGATTTTAGGTGACCAATAGACCATTGATCTGCCACAAATAGAACCATGATCTCTCCTGAATACAATAATCATTGAATCTAATTCCTCATCTGTAATATTTGAAAGTCCTGTATTTTCCTGGAAACCAAGTTCTTCTCAGAGTCTATCATATTAACAGCATCGATTATATTTCTTTTCACGAATAACCTAATTCTCTGAATGTGAGCAATACTTCTTGATTAGTTATTAGTTTAGGTCTACCTAGGATACTATAAATAATTCTTGATGATTTACTGATACCCTCAAGTTCACACTGAACAAGTACGAACATCGTCTGCAGCTATTTAACTAGTTCTTCAATTAAATCCTTAGAAGTTTTCACTGTCAAAAACAATAAACATTTCCTCAAATTTTCAAGGTCTTCCACCATTGCCAATCTGTTCTCAATATCATTCACTAAATGAGATAGTTGCTCAAAGTATTGTTTCAACTCAGGAAGTTGCTTGCTATTGGATCCATAAAGTTCATTCATGCTATGACCCATACCTCTCTCTGCAGAAACACACTGATACGATCCATTTAGAAGATCTGTCAATCTGGAAAATGCAAACTTGCTTACTAATTTACAGTCCAGGTGTTTCTTCGTCACACATAGCATAGATATTTACATGTGTACAGCATGCATAATTGATTATACATATTTATATTTTTACATACACACAATATTTCATATTTGCACATATTTTATTAGATACATATATTGGTTTTCATATGCATCTATATTTTAAGTTTCACAATTGATATTCATATTTATGTTTTTACATGCACAAACAATATATCTTATTTGCACATATTTTTTTAGATGTATATAATATATACTTTTATATGCACATAAATGTTTCATGCGCATATTTTTAATTGTGCTTCATTTGAACACATGTGTACATAAATATAATTTTATATTAAAACTTTCAAAAACAAAATTTATATTCATTCTTCGTACCCATAACACTACACCTACCACATGTCCACCAAGTTTAGCAATCCCTCAAACTAATGTGTGAATGCATTATACTTCCTCCCCCACTGCTACTTTCATAGTAATATTCCTCAATATTAAGGACCTGTATAATGTTTCTGTGAGCCTCAAAGTGAAACCACGAAGTGAGGCCGTGCTATAAAACAACATTTGAAGAAATCTGTCTACACGTTTTGTGTCCCTGTGTAATATTCTGCCACTCTTCTTGAGAATAGAACTGGAGTTATTCTTAGCTTAGCGGGGGTTTGGAAAATAAAATGTATCTTTCATTGTACTCTGGGAGGATTCCTGCTCCTTTCTTTAAGTGTTTGTTTACTTAGGCCATATAGTTAGTTAACCTTCCATTCATCGTCATCAATTCTAAGAAAAATTTAGACATGCACACCATAATTATTAAATATTGATTATTCCTTGGTTTATTGAAAAAGTAAGTTAGTATTTTCTCCAGAGACCGGGATGCTTAAAAATTAATAAATAATTTTTATTTTTAAATAATAATTAGTCGTGATTGTAGTAAACTGTTATTACATCAATTTATATTATAATGCTATAATACTATAGTTTGCCACGAGAAGTATAAGGCCGTAATTCTTCAATCTCACTACTTGAATTCGTAGTACAACGCCATAATTCTTCCATTTGGCTAAGTGAAATCGTAATAACATAATAATTCTTCATTTTTATTATGTGAAATCATAACTATAACATCGTTATTCATCACTTTTATTATTCGTCACTTTTATCATGTAAGATTGTAAAATGTAATGCTGTATTTCTTTGATTTTGCTATGAGAAATCGCAGTATAAGACTGTAATTCTTCTATCTTGAAATTTGTACTGTCATGGTGTAATCATACCATAATTCATCATTTTTACACGCAAAGCATTTCTTTGATCTTGCTTCCTGTAATCATTGTATAACATGTAATTCTCCAATTTTACTGAAATTGTAGCTTAATTCCTTGAGTTTGCTATGTGAAATTGTATCGTAACTCCATGAGTTTGTTATAATCTGTAGTCCTATTGTAGCATAAAATTTTTCTTTCTCTTGAGATTCCTAGAAGAATTTGGCTTTCACATGCAAAAATTGATGTGACTAGAAAAGATGTGATATAAATAGTTTCTATTTCACATCTTGGTAATAATAAATTATGTAAGGAAGTTTATCTCAATTACATATAGCTTTAAGCAGAAGCAAGAAATTTCTTATTTTTTCATGCTGGTTTACAGTGCACCACAAAGCAACAGCAGAGATGTTATGAGGAAATTATGTTAAATAAGCATGTGGTAGTTTACATATAGCATGAGAACCATGTAGAATATGAGTGAGCGTAAATAACTGACAGATATTTAATCGCCAGAACTTTTTGAGTATAAAATGAATGTAAAATAAACATTACAGCATGTAACTCCATTCATGTAAAGTTAATCTTTAAGATAATGTTTCTCTATTAAATATAAATAAATGCTAAATGCCAGTTTACGAGTTTAAAATGAATATAGAAAAATAGGACCAGTCAGTAATTGGCAACACTGTCAGATAAACTGACATTATGAGTTAGCCAATGACTGACTGGTCCTATTTTTCTATATTCATATTAAACTCGTAAACTGGCATTTAGCATTTATTTATATTTAATAGAGAAACATTATCTTAAAGATTAA
>JANTOQ010614343.1:0-10529 GCA_027564595.1 Bythotiara depressa
ATTACTATGTTCAGAAATTACGAATCCTAATTAATCGTTAATTGTACTCGAAACCTCTCGATTACAACTACTAATTGGCATGGCCTTTCAGGAAGTTGTTTGGTGTATGGGTGGGGGGGGGGAGGGAGGGGGGCTTAATTTGCTAGCCTTAAGATCTCGAAACCACTAATGCATGCGACTACAAACTTGGTATGAGTAAACTAAAATCCACATCTTCGTCTCAATGAACAGCTCTTCTTCTCAAAGAACAACAGCATAAAACATCTATACATATTTCTTCGTCATTTTAGGCAATGTATAAAATTCTAAATGAGACTTTTTTCCACCTTCGAGGCTCGAAAAATTATTTTAAACTACAACACGTGGTATCTAAATAAAACCTTGTTTATTCCCGTGTTCCGTGTCCTTCCACTTTGTCTATCCTTGTTGTGACTGGGGTCTGGTGGTGCAGCGGATTTGTAACTTAGGTAGTCCAACATAAACAAGTGACTAAATTTTGCCGCACCCATCAGTTGATGTAACCAATCATTTAACTAAGTTCACGCAAACAAATAACTTTTAATTTGCACAAGTTAGAAAAAGACCTGGAAGGTAATTATTATTAATTGCAATATAACTAACATTGTAATAATTACTCCACTGAATCAATTATTAAGAACTTTAATTATTCATAAAGACAACTATACAATATTGAAAATCTAAAATGCTTTATATTTAGTTCCGAAATATGGCATTAACAAATGTATTTTCTGATATGCAAATAGATGAAAATAAATTTGCGTTTGTATTTATTTACAGAGCTGTCTCAAATAATATAGTGGACTGCGTTTTTTTTTACTTATCCACAGGTTGTGTCAAGTGTCTGATAAATCCATGCATTGCAGCCACCTGTGCCTCCAACACAGTATGCATACCAAATTACTGTAGGGGAACATGTGGGTTTACATGTAAAGGTAAGTTTTATCATTCACAGTATATGTAAAGGTAAGTTTTAACATTGACAGTAGCAATAATCTAAGAATAAACATACATTTCACAAAATATTTTCCTGGGTTTTTCTAAGATATTAAATGCTGATTCGAATTTCTCGTATCAAACTATATATTTCATATGTTGAAATCTTCAAGTAATTACGTGTAAAACAAATATTGTCATGGATATAGGGTATTCAACGTGGAACTAATTATCCGTTAATCAGCTCCTGCCTCGTTTTCGTAATAAATGTTGACTTTCAAACAGTTCTAGAATATTATTGACTAGTCATGTAATGTTGAAATTTTAATCCTGCAAGTAAATTGCGAAAATTTTCTAGGACTGAAACACGTTTTAAAGTCAATATAGAATATCACGATTTTTATCGATACAGACACCATTATGGATTTTTTCAAATATGTTGCCATGCCAATTTTCATAACATTTAGACAAAGTACGGTTTCAGGCCCCATTAAGATAATAATTTTAAGAACTTTTTGACAATAAAATAATTCTCACATACGCTAAGTGATTTGAAAATATGTAAAATTTAAAAACCTTATAAATAATTAAGTTTATATATGCTTTTAAACTATAGCCCGAGTGAAAAACCTATTTTTTTAATAGCCAGTTCTTTATTTTCCCCATCATTATTACTTTCTGGAGAAAATTTTTAAGTAATTTTGGGTGTAGAATCCAAACATTTTTTCCTTTTAGTCCGAAAATAAACAGAAAGGAATCCGTAATGACGTCGTTATTTGTGAAATTGCCTCTTGTATTTACAACTCTCTTATTTGTTTAGTATGCAAGAATCCTGTTCGATGTTTTGTCGATCCATGCGAAGTTAACCCTTGTAAAAAGAACTATAACTGTGTTCCATATCTTTGTGGTGGCTGCAAGAGAAAATGTGTTCGAAGATATTAAAACCGATTTGTAAATAAAAACATGTGCATGAAGAAAAGGAAATAATTAAACACACAACCGACATATTTTAATTTATTCATAATGGCGCGAATTTCCTTTCATATTTATGTTCGAGACAAAGTCAAACCGGTTTGAGCGTGTTTGCATGAAAATCTCACACCGGTTTCAAATTTCACTTCGGTCAGTTTGACCGGAGTGAAATCCAAACCGGCTTAAGTTTCACTTCTCCCGAAGTCGTGTAAACACTAACGAGCGTTTCACCGCACACCAAAGTGAACATAATTTAACTCAAACCAGTTTGAGTTCACTTCGGGTCTCATTTAAAGGCCGCCTTAGAGTATAATAAAATTGTCTGTAAGAGCTCTACTAATTTATGTTCCTGTTACGCATAGTTTCTAAAGAATGGGACTGGAAGGGTAGGTGGTGAAAGAAAAGTTGGTGGAATCACGCCAGTTGGCAATTGAAATACCATTGTAAACTGTCCTTACCTCATTAATCTTTCTGTTCCATGTTGAAATGTCAGTTTCTGAAATTTTGATATATCCTTTATATAATGTTATCCTTTTCTGCAAGTGTTAATATTTGAGGCTTGTGCTTTTGGCACGTTTGTACACGTTTGTAGACGATAAATAAAAGATAATAATGTTGGAACTTCATATACAGTGTTGACTATGGTTTATAACGGAATATCTTATAACACTCTGTAAGTGTTCCAAATGTTACTATCTGCGTGACTATGGGATATTTATTCCGTCTATACAAACGTCGGAGCGGTTTTTCTGCAATACCTTTTGAAACGTTGGCACAAATGGAGTGAAATTTTATTACATTTAATTGGAACAATAATACTTCCGTTGGGAATAGATACATTTTTCAATTTACTTTTTCAGATTGACTGTTGACTGAAAACGCGCGGTTCTATGGAGCGATTTCCTGGTTGACCCATAATTGCTCAATGACCATAGTCATTTTTGGAAAGCTTAACCTTTACTCTGCAAAACCTTTAAAATGATTTTTGGATTTAAATTGTATTTAATTAAATATCATACAGTAAAGGTGGTATTAATTAGGGTACTTTGCTACCTTAACATGAGGCCCTCAAATAACGTAAACACTATTTGCAAACTCTGCAAATGCCACAATTCCGACCTTTATACTTTTGAAGAGAACAATCAGAAGTTAAGTAGCTACATCGTACTATCTCCCCGATTAGAGATAGAAAATTGCGCCAACATGTTAAAATTTAGAATTTGAATAAATTTTAGGATTAAAAGCATTTGCGTGACAGAAGCCACTCTTCAACAAAATAATATTTTCTTTACCTAGAAAATTGTACATCATGCAATGAATGTTAAGTATAACTGAAGAGGTTTTGACACGTGTTGTATATGTACATTCACAACTCATTAAATTTAAAAAAACCGCGAACTTTGAACTTGTGATCATGACAGTGAAACCATGGACGTATAACGTCCATGGTGAAACTTAGCAGAAGGTATTAAAAATATATTAAAAATATTGTTATCTCTACAAATTACCGTCGCCCACGGTAACAGCATAAGACATTTTAAAGATCACTTTAAATAGTCCATGAACTGAGAAGACAAGAATAGCCATTGGCACCATTTTAAATGTTATTTATTACAGAACAATATATTTACTGGTAGCAAGGCAGTATCCTACGCCGGAAACTGAAACACGCCACAGACTGCGACTGGGTGTGATTGGGTAACATTCTCGTTGTGATTCCAATATTTTTTGTTTTGTAATATAACATGAAGTTTTTAGATCAGAACAACTATATGTAAAATATGGTAAAGGTACCAGAAGATGATTTCTCTACTTTGAGCAAATATTGTGTATTTTTCAGTCCTGATAGTGTATATTTTACAGTCCAGATATTTTACTGACTGGATATTTTTTCTATGAAAGCTGCAAACAACAGCCAACTAACAACGTTTTGCGTGCAGACATTATGGATTCTATCCTCAACTTGTGATATTCAACTCGAATCGGAAACTACTCGCTTTTTATAGAATCTGTTAGAGATATCACCGTTTGGGCGATTGCGTATGACAGATAAAATTATTCTCGTTACTTACCAGTGTTTCTAAGGGATATGTTACAGCTACATTTCACCCATCAACACTCCACTAAGGAAAGAAAACCATTTGGAGACAACGAATTTGATAAAACTATAGAAAACACAATCAACAAAGATATAAAAAAACTAGTAGGTATAACGGGATTCAGCTTAAACAAAGGTACTACAGCTAGATAGGTTTTAATTGCTAAAAGAAGAGCCGAATGTGATGGAAATTAAAAATAGGTCCACCATGATCTTCAAGACACAGATTAAAAAAAGACGAGCCAAGTCGTGCTTTCAGTATTTACAGATACTTTCGCAAATCCCTTTACCACTAGTGATTTCATTTTTATTGACTTGGAAAAAAGCAAACCCAGAAATGGAAAATGATTTACTGAACGCATGCAGAAAAGGTGAAGCTGCCAGAGACAATTTTATTTGAAAACCGTTTGTCCGATGATACGAAAGTTGACTTTTTCGATTCAATCAAGGAAGTTGAAAACATCTTCAAATTTTACGTCAATAAAATGGTTAAAATGCTCGGTAAATAAATCGTTATGAAAGAAAATAAAGAACTCCTAGGATGGCCATTATAGTACAAGATGCCATATATCCAAAATAAATATTTCTATATCCTTTGGGACTCATTCCCTAGTCCTTGGCTTGTTAGAGAAAGGAGTATCTTACGAAAATACTATAACAACAGTTAAATCGTAGGTTATTATCGATGGAATAGAACTTGTCCATAAAGTTCATTTACTTGACGCATTCAGAATGCTTTCCACCTTACTTTTTGAAACAGGGTTGAAATTGTCAAAAACAACACAGCGAATATATGTTGTCTTTGACACTTGTATAGATTTATCAATTAAAAACCCAGAGAGAAGCAGAAGGCCAACAGAATCTGTTATCTGTGAAAATATATCACCCGCTCATAAAGTAAAACAGTGGAACAAGATCCTTGGTAATTCATCAAATAAAATGCTGCTATAAGTTTTAAATTTAGTGATAGAAGAAACGAAAACTCTGTGAACTTACATAGAGATAACATTTTATAAGTAACTAGTGAACAGAAATTCATAAGAATTTCAAGAAATGGTTTCGGAAATGTTAAAGAGCTCAGCTGCACGCTGGAGGAAGCAGATACACGTTAATATTTCATACAAAACAGGCATTTGAGAATCGTACCCAAGCCATTATTATCAACACTCTAGACACGGATATCATTTTACTCTGTCTAGCCTTCTTTAGCACTATTGATATGTTTGTCAGAACAGGCTGTGGAAACAAGTCCCGAATATCAGATATTGCAAAGATAAGGACAGGATTTGGTCCGTATTATATCATTTTTGGTCTGTAAAATGCAAATTACTGGTCTGCAAAATACATATCAAATCTGTAACACATCAATATTAAATGTCTTTATAACTTTGTTACCTATTACTTCATGAGACACCAAAAGTAATATTAATAACAAAACTTTCAGTGTTTTTAAAATTTTTAAGCAACTTTCAGAAGTTATAACTCCGGCCAAACAAAAAATAATGCACAAAATTTTTAACAGAAATTCTTTAACCTAAAAAAAGTTAGGAAAAGTCACAAAGTTTCAGCATTGTAGCATTATTGGTGTCAAAGTTACTTAAATTTAAAATCGCCACAGGCAAAATTGACCCCCACGTAAAATATATAGGGTTAAAGTGTAAGAAATATTTGTGGTAGTTATCAGATCTTTTTGTACTCAAATTGGGGAATGGTACAAAGTTTCTATTATCAGGCCACTTTTACATAAAAATGTTTCAATGTTTTTATTGTTTTATGACGTCACAAAGGACACAAATTGACCAATTAGGAATTAGTAAAAACTTACTTACTAGGAAATCTCCGGCTCACCTGTGCTGTGCTATACAACCACAGTTACTTCATTTTCAAAGTACCTTAGACTTAAGTCATTGCTAAACTGAAAGGGTTTAACTCGTAAGTTCTTTATATCTGTATTCACTTACACATCCCTCTGCTGGAAACGTAATAAAAATTACACCTGCATATTAACCTTGTTTTCAAGAAAGGTATCACACATGCGACCTCCTTATTTAATACAAAAATATTAAGTTATATAAATATAAAATATATAAGTTTATTCATATCTCATGCTGGAGTCTTGTTGCACTCTTTGTTTACAATTCATTTCAAATTAAACTTGGGAAAATTATATGTTGTGATTTATTGCCAAATCTAAGACAGCAAGATCTAAATAAAGAGTTTACAGTATCTAGCCTACATCAAAATTTCAATATACATAAGAAAAAACACTGCATTGTATTTCATTGCAATTGCTGTCAAATAATAATTATAAAGGTTATCAGTTTCTTTAACCCGTATCGCATAATGAAACAAATTTTAAATTCTAAAAAGTGAAGTATTTTCGTGGTGGTACAAATGTTTATATATGCACTATTAGAAGTTCTATTTTAATACAGTTGTGGCAAGAAATATTTAAAGTTTATGCAAAAAAGACAGGAGGCTGGGAGGTATAGCTAAACTTTCAAGATTTGAGGTAAACTTTCAAGGTTTCGTGGTGATTGTATTTATGTTTCAAAGCAGGCATTAAAGTTTGCGAACAATTTTATTCTACATCTGTACAATATGATAAGAAGGATACCATAGCTGCAATACAAAAACTACTGAACTGAAAGACATTATTTAGTTGGCAGAACAAATTGTCTAATAATGGGTGGCTAGGTTCCCCTTCAAAACGTAGTTAGCTAGCTCCGTTTTGCACAACATTTACCAGAGAACATGAGAGATATTCTACTCTGTACTACAAGGGCTTAACTACGTTTAAATAGGCGAGGAGAAAGTTAACTAGCATAGTAGGCACCAAAAACATAAATAGGAAAATGATATAACTAGCTAGCTAAACTAGCTAGGGTTAGTAAGAGTGGGTCTCAGTATATTTAAGTCTAGAACAGATAGTCAGCTAGCCACGAAATGACTGTGACAAAATGTGGCTATGGTATCTCTCAAGGTATGTGTACGTGTAGCTAGGTAGGCAGCTAATTTATTCTTAAAATTGTTTTATTTTCTGTCTGGGGCCTAACTGAAAAAGACTGAAAGAGGGAATATAGATAATATAATTTAGTATACTAACCAAGGTTTTCGTAAAAACTTTATAAGATCATCCAGCGACCAGCAGAGAGCTGTTCTTGTTCTTGTTCTTGTTGTTGTTCTTATAAACCCACATTCAATATGGCGCATTATTTTGATTTTCAGATTCGATACTTTGCGATGTACTTCATTTCCTTTCTTTATAATACGGAAAGCCTTTATGATGTCGTGCGCATTATCTATATGCAGTACACTACGTATTATAAGCAAAGAGAAATGAAATAGTAACCCACAAGTTTGATGACGTCATATATGTAAGGAATGGTCCAGGAAAGGAAAGGAAAGCAAAGCAAAGGATACGAAGGCCGGTCGTTTTAATAATCTGCTTCGCTTCGTGCACGCAGATTAATAAATATAAAACACTTATAGAACAGTTCATACTTGATGAAATTATTTGAAAGTACAAAGAAAAATTCTTTTCAACAAAAAATAATAATGTAATCTAAAAATGATGACGTCATTAGAAATGATAACTTCGTCATTTTAAAACGTCACAAAATACAATATTTTCAGCAGTAATAATGTTGCAACCAGGTACAAAAATATTAATGAAAGTAATGAAAACAACATTAGCCTGTCTGGATATAATCCAAGAGGGGTGTGGGACAATAGTAACATCACAGCCGACTAGGGAAATATATGAAAATTAATTTGTGTACCAAAATGTTCTCAGATAAATGTTATAAAAAGTCATAAAGTTCCAAATCATTTACTTTAGCAGTTCAATAGATATTTTAAATAGTATACTGCGGCAAAAATGCAAATCTCTGATTTATAGATATTTAGCTAGTGATAATTACCAAAAAAAAATTATTCTCCCCAGCACATAAGTATACTATACACCAATTCGACCTAGCATGCTACCATTTTAATTCCGCGTAAGTCAGAGGTCTGGGTCGATTTTTGTGTAGTCAGCTCTCTCTCTCCTTGATGAGGAAGAAGACGGTACAGCATTGCAAGTGTGCTGTTTTGTTAATCTTGGCTTACTTTGTGGCGTATGTCAGTTAGTGAAGATGAGGAGGGTCATCACCAAGTATCTCCTGATGCAGCAACAACCATCATTCTCATTTCATTCAACTCTAGGTCATAGTTATTCTATACCAGAAAATATCGCACCTTGTCTTGCATGCCATGGCAGTGGAACATAAACAACTCAAGAGGGATGTAAAATACTTCAGCAAAGGAACTCAAGTTTGTCATCTAAGAAAGTAAAACAATGACCGTTTATACTGGACTTCCAAAAATTTCAGCTTTCAATATACTATTTTCGTTAGTTGAAACTAATTTACTCAAAGTGCTATATTGGCGAGGAACAAAAAGGTATATTTCATGGTCAAAAGTTAAAAGGAGATTTTTCTGATGTTCAAATAAAAAGTTATCACATAAAGATGAATTTCTTCTAACCCTAATGAGATTTCGTTCTGACTACTCGATGAAGACTTGGGTGATAGGTTTTGTATTTCACCATCAGTTTGTTCAAACGCCTTTACAACATCAACATGGATTCGCATTATAAGTATTGTTTTAGGTCATTCTCTGGTCAAGTGGCTATACGAGATCATTTGCCACAAATTTTCAAGAAAATAGGTTATTACAACCTTCGCAGCATAATAGATAGCATGGAAGTATTTATTGAAAGATCTAAAGCATTGAACACACAAGTAGCAACCTAGCAAGATTACAAAAGTCACAACTTTATCACATTCTTATCAGATTTTTATGGTGGCAGAACGTCGGACAAATACATATGTGGCGATAGTGGTTTTTATGATTTGCTAGACCGAGATGATGAAGTAATGGTCGACAGAGGTTTCCAAATTAAAGAAGACCTACTTTAGATATTTTGTTATTCGAGTGTTCCACCAGGAGCTAGGGTTAAAGCACAGATGGTATCTGCAGAATGCAAGCGAACTAAAGATATTTTAAATTAAATTTTACTAGTTACGATGATAAAACATGCTGATGACATTGTTAGAACCTGTTCCGCCCTTAGTAAGTTGAAACCATGCTTAATTCAGACAGCATAAATCACACTGGGACATCTAAAAACGGCTATTTTTATAGCCACAAATCTCTTAAAAACATGTTACGGTGGGTTATGTAATAGCTGCTATCATTGTCTTGTTTCTTATCCCAGTGGTCTGAATTTAAAGGGAATAAAACATTTTCTAATCAATGTTTCTATACTACATTTGGATAAACATGCCTTGTAAATATTTTAAAATAAAATTTAGAAAATATATCCATCAGTCCTTGTTTGAAAGTTGTTAATGAAAATTGGTAACATCTTCCATTTAATGAATCTCAGCAGATTAAGGAATGAAGAAATTATTGACTTCCTCATGAAAACTATTATTTATTATCTCCTCAGTACTAGACATGGTATTTCGATAAGTTTCCTATTTCTCTCCTAATATTTTGATTTAATCTGTAAGTTCAAAATTTCCTCTGAAAATGACATATTTATGTCTGAATAAAGTATATCTGAATAAAGTAAATAAAGTTCCAACAGCACCTCAAACTAGTTACGCATTTCTGTTTTAAATGAATCGGCACCGTATTATCACGTGATATGTCTGTAAATTGTTGATTATTGATTGGCTCTTTTAAATATATACTATGCGAGAATGTAGAACACAGAATTCTTATTGACTAAATGGTATTTCTTTGTGAACAGAAGTTTTTTATTGGCTCTGCAGTATTTTAAAACTTTGAGGAATGGACAGAATGACGACTTTTTAAGATCCAGACCTGAATAAGATTCAGATTCTTTATTTAATGAAACTAAAATAAGACATCCGGATTTTGATAAAAATAGGTACATATTTATAAATCTTTACAAACATTTTTTCGCCTGATTTGAAACACAAATTTTAAAAATAATTTCCTTTGGTCTGGGGACAAAGCAGTTATGGAGCAAATGTATAGGAAGAAGGCAAAGACAAACTCCTGATACCTATGTATCATAGTACCTGCAATAATATTTTTATAGATTTGTGGCTATAAAAATAGCCTTTGTATTTACATCGCTATGACAAATAGCACTAAGTGAAGGTGAATTTGAGGTAGTGTACATCAAAATCGGAAATCTTCTTCTAAAGATCATTTCAATATTTAATGTCAAACTGAATTTTCTCCGAGACAAATCCATTTAGGGTCCAAACAAAAAACAAAAAATGTGACAAACCAGTCACTACCACATGTATCTGACATTGCCTTACCTTACTTAACATGTATCTGACATTGAGTATAGTATTGATTAATTTTATGTGAACGAAATTTAGTTTTACACATTTTCTGGCAGATTGGGGTCATACACATGCCTAGGAAAAAATTTATGGGGGTTTTGTGGGGGACAGGTGATGGTTGCTTTTATTTATCC
>JANTOQ010614454.1:0-10528 GCA_027564595.1 Bythotiara depressa
TGAACAAACGATTAATAAGGATCAGAAAGGACCAGGCGGAATAATTGGCTTTAGTACGTCACCCAGCACAGTACAACGTTGGGTTTTAACAAGTCCTGTTGTTGCACAAGTTTCAGCGGATTTTAACCAGAAAGTAGGGCTAGAATCACCGCAAGTAGTGCCAAAAGACTTTGGAAAAAAGTGAAGGTTATATGATGAAGCATGTGTAGTAAATTGTTACGAGATCATTAAGTCCTGGAACAACACTTTTGAACAAAGTGCAACTCTTATATCATTATCATCAGGTATTGACGCCCCTGCAGATGTGCAGAATGATTTATTGAATGCTGCAGCTATTGGGGATACCCAAGTAAAGAGTTTCATTGCCTCTCGTATTGAATCAGAAACAACTAAGTTTCATGATCCAATCAAGAAAAACAAGTTGCAGACCTTTTGTTCTGTGTCTCAGAAACATCAAGTAAAGGTGAAAGATACACTTGTTGCGATGAAATCGGATAGAGAATAGTTAGCCAGATTATTAGTCACTCAACAAAAGCGTGGTATTGACATAAAAGATGTACTGAAGTGCGAGCTTTCTTCGTTATCATTATCACTGGCAACTGGCATCGGAAAACTAAATAAAACAGTAAAATCTAAATTGTTCCAATCATTTCAACCACAAATATCCACAATATCCAGTTGCCATGAGCATACACCAGTAATTTTTTACGGTATGGCCTTGCTACAGAAACTTTAACCTAGTCTTGCAACGTTTGGTGATTTATGTGATTATTTGCTTAGTAAGGTTGCAGAATATCCTACTTCGTCAGGATCAATATTTGGAAGAATCGATTAAATCATTGGAACGTGAGAAGTGATCACAAATTGGAACCATGCGAGTTGCTCCAAAGAGACAAGATCAGCAACTACCAAGACAGATGTACAAGTTTCTACGATTACCTAAGTACATGATTGACTTAATTGAGTTTATTTATAAAGACTGGTCAACAAACGAATCTCACATACATCTACTTGAAAACAAAGACATCTACCTCACAGTCAATGATAAAGCTTATTGTACAAAAGTACTCCACGGTTTTTAAAAATCAGACCCAGTATGGGAACTTGAGAGTCAACAGGAAGAAGTAGATATGAAAAGGTTTCTGTGTGTGGCTCATGCCGAATCACTTGGATTTGAAAAAATCAAGATCGTTACAGTTGATTCCTATGTGGGTTTATTTAGTATTTACTACCAGAACATTATGAACATATCGATATACCTAGAATATGGAACAAGAGCAAAAACTAGTATTTTTGACAAGTTCAAACAAAATCGATATAACAACAAGGGAAGTTACATGCCCTAACCAGATGCGATTCAACAAGTTGCTTTAGTGGTCAAGGCAAGGTGAAGTGTTTGAAAATGCTTGATGATCAAAGGCTTATAGATGCCGCCAGGCTGCTTGGAGAGCAAGTTTATCTTTCAACAACCATTAAGCAAGTATTAGAAGAGTTCGTGTGTAGATTGTATGGCCCGGAAAACGAAACCAGTATCAACAATGCCCGCTATAAGCTGTTTACAAAATCAAAGAAAATACCAAAATCCACAACGGTAACTTTTAACAGAAAAACTTTTAACAGAAAAGTTTTTTGATTCATAAGTCACGCCTTTCTTTTTCTTTCATAAACACTTACTGGCCACTCAAGTATGTATATATAGTTAGTTAACTACTGTAAGTTCAGCTTAAGGACAGTGTAATCTATTGTAAAACACTAAAAGATCCCTTAGAGATTGAGTAAAATTTTGATCTAAAAGTATGTCCTTTGGCTTTATTAGATTGTGAGTATTTAGTAAACTTTCATGCTGCACATACTAAAGCTAATAACTACTTTTACACAAAAATTTCACAATGCACATTAAACTGTTAAGCCTACGAGCAAACAACAAGTTTGACTCAAAGTGCTAAACTTATACAAGGATATTTTCTTTTCCTGTCTTTTTAGGTTACCTCCAGCACAAGATGCATTATATCTACACTTTGAACGAGCCAATTATCAATGTTATGAATGGAAGAGGTCATTGGATAGAAACTATATCATTCATAGTCCTGTTGGTCATGGCTGGAAATTGATACATGAAAACATATGTATTGATTGGATTTATGAAAAACCAGCACCAGATGCTGTCCTCGAATTTGTTTCTTGCTGTTGTAAGAAAAACAGATGCAAAACTGGTTCTTGTAATTATCTGTCACTGGAATTAGTATGCACTGATGCATGTGGCTGTACGTGAAAAATCAAGGTCCTTTAATCAGAGCAATGCTCCCATTTAAGATTATTTTTTCCGGTTAATTTCTGGTCTGTAAAATACAACTGTTCGGGGTCTAGAAGTTCCAAATAAACCTTTTTTGTAAAGTAGTATGACTTTATGTGGCAATAGATCAGATTTTTTTGTGGAAGTTGTTCAGAATTTCAAAAAAATAGGCATACATGCAAAATATAACACATTTACCGGCAAACATTTCTGGTCCTGAAATAATACCAAAATTTTCTTAATTTCTCAAAAACACATTTAATCAAAACTCCCACCCTTAGCAGTAATCAGGTCAAAAATGACCCACTGCCCATATCGAACTCGTAAATATATAACTACACTGTTTTTTTAATTCTAGCGGATTTCCTGGTCAGGGTGTCTAAGATGGAGTGCTCTCTAGGGCCCATGCTCTAAAGGGGTGCAGGAAACCATCAAGTTTCTGAAAGTCTAGTAACTAGGCTACTATTTGGTGCAGATAAAAGCTTGTCTAGCTCATGTGGTATAATAAAACTATTTTGAAAGTTACTAAAGGTGACAAAATCCGAAAAAACTGGTAACAATAATGCTGATATCAGCAAAAAATACTTGATGACTCCTATAAATTACTGTTTTTAGAAAGAGCAAGTATATTTAAACATTTTTGCAAAGTTTCAGACCATTGCGTCCAACACAACTCCCACAGTAGTTTTTAAAGTGAACCAAATATGCAATCTGAATTTTCGGCGGTCTGTAAAGTTCTGGTCTGTAAAATACACATCCACAAGAAAATTTAGATATGTAAACAACTTTTTTCTTACACTTCAGACATGTGTCTATCTGATGAAAGTTATTTAAATTTGCCCCCCTGACTGTCAAAGTTGACCCCCCCTGGCTGCCGGACTATTGATATTGAGTATAATATTTATGATTTCTGTATAAAGATTGTTACTGCTTCTGGTCATATAATAGCAAAATTTAAGATTTGGATCTTGGGCTGACCCTGTAATTTATGGAATATGGGCATTTTAGTTCCATGCACACACTTGGACAGCACAAACATATAATTAATTATGCGACATGGGATAGCACAAATAAATGGATATGTTAGGTCCAGGAACTTTCAAATTTGGATCTTTGTGATGCTTAGAGTACAGTTGACTGAAATTATTTACGCCACATTTTAGTGCTGGTATGGGTTAACAAAAGATAAACATGAGTTTTCTGAAACAGTTCACACACAATGACATGACCACCTCAACCATAGCATTTTTATTTTCACTTCATGGCTTTTTGATGTTGTGACAACTCCTTATATATAATACCAAATATCACTTGACCACCTGCCATACACGAAGGTCTCTTTGCTGGTGGGCATCAGCAGATCACCAAGACTTACTGTACATCAAAGATATGGTATACTGTTTGTTAGTATTTCTCGTACAAAGTCAATCTTTGGTTTCAGATTTCAGAACAGCAAAGAGGGTAATTTCTTTTTACAATAATTATACAAGAGGATTGTAAAGTTTTCTTTCGTGTTGAAACAAGTGATTGGCTCTTCATGCCGCATTTACCAAAATCATCCCTGTTTAAATCATCCCTATGGTTTTTATAATTTTCAGTTATTTTATGTTTAATGCTAGTGAACTTAAGAGCTCTGATATAAATGAATACCGAAAATGTATTGTTATTTTTGTAAAAAATGACTTAGCTCCCTTAGGAAGAACAATATTCATCATACTTAGCCAGTATTATTTGAAAGGAGACTGTAGTCCTTCACTATATTTAAATTTAAAATTTTATGGATTAATATGGAGAAAAACAGTGCATAGATATGTTGCAGACTTGCAATCAAGTAGCAGCTGTACTGTTCGTAGTGGAAGTTTAACAAATCTATATTTCACTCACTGCCAAATAATGTTATTGGTTACCTAACAGAAAGATAGTACAGCCTGTTCAGGTCAAAAACGTGTCAGCAAGCCAACATGTATTCAAATGGAATAACTAACTATAACAAATAGATAGTAAGGATTTCATCACACATAGACTCAATCAATTCTTTCATTCTTTTCACAATCATAATATTGTTCACGATCTATTAAACTCATATTACCCCATTTCCAAATGTAGTTGGCTATTTCGCTTTTTTTTGTTATACTACTGTTATAAACAGTATGTTCTTTTGGTCGTTGCTCAAGCGATCTTTTTCATTCACCAATGTATGTAGGCTGCATTGCAATTTCCACAGAGAAAATTACAAACCACGCTGTTCTGCTTTTTGTTCTCAACCTGATCTTTGGATGAGACAGAATTTTCCATTTTGTACGACGAATTTTGTGTTTTTGGAGAATACCTTCGGTTTCTTCTGGCTAATTTTTTTGCCGATACAACATTGACTATTTGCTCATTTTAGTTTCCGTAATATTTTCTACTTGTTTAAAGAGAGCAGAAATGACACTTTCCTTGACAGTTAGTTGGTGGTTCGAAATAAAAGTTAAGATATTGATATTGATATATATATATATATAGTATCTACAGTAAGAGTATCTAAAAATAGAAGACACGATTTCCTCTTTTTCAACAGTGAATTTTCTTTCTTGGTTATCTCATCCAAATGTTTTGAAGTTGGTCCTTTTTCAACAGTAAAATAAATAAGTGATGGTTTAGCTTTTAGACTCCTAATCCTCTCTTGCCAGATTTATTTATAATTAGAAGTCAAAAGGTTGATCTTAGAAAACTTCAGTCTAAACAACACATTATTGCCAGGTTTATTTACAGTTAGAAGTCAAAAGGTTGATCTTAGAAAACTCTGGTCTAGACAACACATTCTTGCCAGGTTTATTAATAGAAGTCAAAAGGTTGATCTTAGAAAACTCTGGTCTGACAACACATTCTTGCCAGGTTTATTAATAGAAGTCAAAAGTTCGATCTTAGAAAACTTTGGTCTAAGCAATACATTCTTGCCAGGTTTATTTATAGCTAGAAGTCAAAAGGTTGATCTTAGATAACTTTGGTCTAAGCAACACATTCTTGTCAGGTTTATTTATAGTTAGAAGTCAAAAGGTTGATCTTAGGAAACTCTGGTCCAAACAACACATTCTTGAAATTTTTCATGTAATAGTAAACCATGTAGTTCATTGACTGGAAATGGGCCATTCCATTTTATATCCTTATCCCCCATGGATGTAGATTTCCAGACCCTCGACACTTCTAACTTTACAAGGGGGTAGCCTAAATGCCACTTCCTTTTCTAAGGGATAGCCTGAATGCCACCTCCTTTTCTATGTTGTTTGGCTATACATCCTATATTCTACAGTGCTTATATATAACAAGACTAAAAGTTATTTTCTATCAAATTTTCAGGCATAACTAAAAAGGGGGTTGAACATTTTCCAAGATCTTTACGATCATAGGTGTGTCCAGATATAATATGGAATAGCATAGTTTCCAGTGATAATAAGATTTGGTTGATTGGATATATAAAATTATTTTGAATTGAATTGAATTTTTTCAGTTAAGTATGTTGATGTTTGTACTTGGAGATTCACAAATGGTACTATAACAATAGGGATAATTTGATAGAAATAATTTTGTCTGATTTACCATTTCACAGAATAATGACTTACTTGTTTCCCTAACTCTATCCAACATTCACTCCATGAAGTGTATATTGGCATCAATGGAGGATTTCCAGCCACAAGCCTATAAATAAAGCAAGATATTTATATAAAAGTTATAATAGTAAATTAACATAATATTTTGGATTGCAACATAGCATGTTTATACGGCATGAATGGTTTTGTCGGCAATACTGTTAGTAACAATACTTAAAACTGTATGGATTTTATTTTCATTTTCAATTCTATGGCTTCCATAATGTTTTTTGATGCTCCATAAAAAAACTAAACAAAAACAAAAGTAATTTGACATTTAACCATTTGTAATGCCTATTGCATCTGCACAATTTCAGGTTTAGTAATTGAGAATACGAGAATGAGTACTTTTGATTATGCCTTAGCTAGCTGAATATTACGTAACAAATCTATCGCGAAGCAACATTTGATATGCGTTAGTTTATTCATGAAAAATATACACTCTCTGACACTTCTTTTATGATTATTTCAGCAAACGAAAGGAATGAATCAGCAACATTTTCACTGATAAAACATCAGAGGAAATGCTGACATCCTAAAACTACGCAAAACATGAGTGCAACTAGACTCCATATAAATGTAATAAGATCTTATCTAAAGGATTATTTATGAACAGCTAAATTAAATTCATATTTCAACAAAAGAGAACAAATGAGGGATTTACAATACTATCAGCAAACTCAATACAGTTAAGCAAACCATCAATGTAAGTGATGATAATAATGATGTCTTCTTGATCGGCATCTCATTCTAAGCAAAATTATGGCAAACCTTAGGAACTTACTTTGGACAATTATTTTGCAAACAACAGTGTGTTATAATAAACAGTTTTTTATATTTATAAATGTTACAGTTCCTATTGTTTTATATTAATGTATGGCTTGTTTCAGATTTGGCATACCATACCACCTTGTTTCACACTTTGTTGTTCCTATCTATTGATTCCTTATTTTCACAATCCTATATCAGCAGCATAAATAGAATTGCAGAAAATACAAAAAGAAGTTAAATAAATCACACAAGGTTATTATTTGTAGCTAGTGCCCATGCCTAAACCATTAAAAGTGAATGTGTACTGCACCTGGTGTCATTTACAGCCATGATATTACTGACCAGATGGAATGGGTATGTAAACATGCTAGCCACATACTAAAACAAAAGAAACAATAACTTCACACAAATGATTAAAATACTTAATATTATCTATATAATGCTTTGCCACATACATACATACAGTGGAGAAGAAGGCAAACAACATTGAAATGACATTATAGACTGTCCATTTTGAGAAAGAAATTTGGAGACATGCTGCACTGGTCATAAAGTAAGGAAATATTTTCTGAGATAAAAAAAATGTTGGAGAGGACACTTCATAATTTATCTTGAGTTTCCATTAGGTGCAATGAATGGAACTTGTACCGGATACTTGGAAACAGATAATCCACAAATATACAAGAAACACTCCCTTCAAGATACAACAAATATGTGATACAAGATGCTTGTGTAGGAACACATGAAAATAAGTATGATGTACTTAAAAATCTGTTCCAAACCCAAAAGATTGTCTAAAGTGTTAAACACATCAAATATTTGTACTTAAGGTTTTCAACATTGTTCCAATGTTATGCAGTTATTAGTAAAAATATAATATTGGTGCCATAATAATTTATTCTTGTCTTCTAATCTTTCAACTTGGAGAAATTATATCAAACCACTTTAATATACACATATTATATATAGATTAAGCAGGGTATATTCTAGCATCAAAAGGCATGAGTACAATTTGCATGAAAAAAGGGACACTTTTGACCTCTAAAATCTTAAAACAGCACATTTTCCATTCAGACCTCCCTAATTGAGAGTATACTAATAATGGCCATGCTTGCTACTATTGCACCCAAATAAGGGCTAGAATATGCACTGTTTAAGTAAATAAATAAAATAAATAAATAAGAAAATTGATTACTTGTGATATTCCTTGAGAGTAGTTTCGAATTTCAGTAATTTGTGAATACTAAAAAGATAACATATACTCAACAACCTTAAGATGTGGAGAAAGTTAAATCAATCATTCATTCCCAACTAATTTGCATTAGAGAGAACACACAAAAGTAAACATGTAATTCCTGCTAAAAAATAAAAGACATTGTGAGATAAATCCAGAAGAATATTGACACGAATGTGGAATAATGTGCGATGTATACAAAATTATATATTTGTCTTATTTGTGAAAAAAAAAATTGATATAGATTTGATAAATAACATCTTCTCAATCCTCTAAGAAGTTTTATGTAGTTGTTAAAGGTACACAAATCAATTAAATGCAGCAGATTTCTAAAATGTAAAATTTCAGACAATAATAATAACTAAAAATTATCATAAATATTGTTTATTTATATATCTTCATTAGTAAATTATTTTTTGATTACATAGTTGCCTTATTTACAAGAAAATAAATTATGTCAAACTAGAGAAATTTCAAAATTTCTAGAAAATTTCCATTGCTGAATCCTGACACAATTTAATACTTAGGTAAAAAAACATCACATTTTAAAGCATTCTTGTTAGCTTTAGTGACATTAACATAATAACGAGGACTATGATAAAAATCCAATATTAAAAAAAAAATAATCTAAAAATATACTACAGATTTTAAAAATGAAACTTAGAAGAGTTGCAACAATTACATTACATGCCTTACCTAATATTATACACTTCTTTATAAACAAAACAGCAAAATTCTACAAGTAATATGAAAAAACCAAGAATATGAAAAGGTGTAAATTGAACCATTTTTCAGTTTTTTAGAGTTAAGTACTATAGTACTGATATGACTGTGGGCATACAGCACAGACGGAAAAGAAGAATTTCTTATTAGTTGCCTCAGAACTGGGACATTGTGAAGAACCTTAGTAATAGCAGAAATTTTATTTTGGCTGAAAAGAGTATCCTGTATAAGTAAATTCATTATTGAATGCAGAGTTTGAAAGTTATTTTCTGGATTAGAAAGGCATGTTTTTACCAGTTAAAGTAAGTACATATTACTAATAAAAACATTTTTTATTCACCTACGTTTTATTAACTGTACACATGAAAAAGAATGCAATCATATCAAAGTTTATACAATGAAAATATACCTGATCATCGATAACATATCTTTGAAGTAGAAAATTTAGAGATTTAAACATCCATAAAGCAAAAAGTTCGCCAATAAGGTGAGGTATTAGACCACTGGAAATAGAAAAAAAAAAACATTAAATTTTCCTAAAGAATAATTACCTGATTTATTCTAAATAAATATAAACAATAGTTTTCTAACACAGCGAAACCAAAACAAATAAATATTTGTCACAGGTTGTTTACTGTTACAAATGACTAATGATTTACTATAAAATTGCTTGAGTACTGAGGTAGTAATTAGCTATAGAAACAATACTAATCCCGGAGTTGCCCAAAATGAGGAATCTATTATTACCTTGTGATCAAAGAGATAATAATTTGAATAATTATTTTTGTATGAACACGCAACTATAGAACATATATTATATAATAACAACAAATGTGTAACTTTAAAAGTTTTATGACCAAACTGAGGCTCATCAATCTATGAATCCAAGAAAGTAAAAACAATAAATCCTGTTCTTTTTTTTCTTTAATCAATAATACAACTAATACAACTTCTATGACATCAACATCAGTGAGCTCTATCTGAAAATCACTACCCAACAAAGCTTATTGAAACTTGTTAACAGATATTTGCTAAACACAGATTTTTTTATGTGATTTAAATTTTTTTTGAATGCTCTTGAAATTGACAAGACTCATTCAAATGAAAAGAAAATTATTAAGAACAAATCAAGGCTGATTTTTATTAAAATTTTAAGAACACTGAGTCTGAGCCAAAATTATTACTGGTTCTTATTTACAAAAATTTATGTTGTGATTCCTAATCTATCTGGAGTTTATAATATTTGCAACATGCATGTACTTATGAAATACATTCTTTGCTGTATCAGAAGATTATGGTAGTTTCCATGTGATGTAACCAATTATATTCTCTGCAGCATCATTACAAATTTAAAAAAAATACTTAAAATTTTTTACCTGAAGAAACCAAGGATGCCTTCTTCTTGATATATTTCTTTAACAGAAGTGAAGATATTACTAAAATTAAAAAACAACAAACATACTGATGTAACCTTTAATTCTTTTATATATACTTGCCAATGAGTATCAAAATCAAGAAGTATTTTCTAATTAGTTCATCTATGGCATTGCCAACAGATGTTTGCAGGCAGTGGTGTTGTTTACGCATTTAAAATATTTCCCTCTTGTCTGCATTTTTGACATTTTCTGGCAAAAATATACATTATAATGTTTTCCATGTTCCTGCAGTCATTTATCTTGTCACTGCAGGGTGCAACAAATAGGTGTACGTGCATACTTAAACTTGTTTTCAAATCGTACGAAGGCGTACGGTACAATATTGCATCAGTGTGTACGGGACTTAAGATCTGGAACATTTGACATACGCCACTCACATCTTAGTTTGTACGCAAATACTTTTATTCTCTCTGATTGTCCATCATTGTTTTATTCTGAAAAT
>JANTOQ010614565.1:0-10527 GCA_027564595.1 Bythotiara depressa
TCCTCTTGATTGTTTAATTTTACATCGTTGTTTTTAGGTAATCAATGTATTTCGGAGGCTGACACATTCATAATTGTCTGGCAAAGCTCTTAAAAGCAATGTCAAAATAAAACTAAAGTCATATTAATGTGTATCTTTATTTCCTATATGCTATTCCCAGCAATGATGCGAGAATGTTTATACGTGATAAATACACTGCTGGTAGTTTCCTTTTAAATTCATTCTTTTAGTAAATTAAAACACACAGAACTTCATAGTAGTACTGGAAGGAAATGTACAATGTAGAGTGTTTCTGGAAGCTAAATAAAAATAATTTTGGCAAGAAGATGTAATAAGTGCCTTGTTTCACAATACCAAAATAAAAATATAACTAACTTTAAGATTAAGTTGGAAACAATCTTCTTCAAATGGCTCCAAGCAGATGTAGAAACTAGAGTCTTTAGGAATTGAAGTAGTAGACTAGAAGCGGACTAATTCCACGAATATTATGAAGCCACTGCTTTCGAAGAGCCTTATTTGTTTTCTTGGTTGATACCTTGTTAAAACTTAGATGCGGGTTATCTTGAGATCGGTTAGGGAATCCATAAGTGTGATAATTTTGCATTTCGTTATGTTTCACTTACGAATATAGTAAATGTATATGACAAGAATAACAACTCTAAATGCTGATTCAGAATATAAATTAAAATATTGTAATAAAATTGAATACATAAATGGAGAATATTGCGATGAACACGTACCGAAGCAGAAGAAATATTAATTCTGTTGATCAAATGCCTTTACTAAACAGGCTTACTGAACTTTCTGACGTCACTAATTTTATCGTTCCAGTCTCCATGAAAAACTCAAGAAGGTAGATTTTTGAACTTGTTTTTAAAGATTATATCACTAAATATTTTTAATATGGCGTCACTATAGATGTTAGGATGATTGAATTTTGATTGTAATGGAATGAAGTTTTCTTAGAAGTTTCTTATTCTTGTTTCCTTCCCCTTTAATGAATGTTACAAGCGGGATAATACACTCCTCAGTGTTGCACTTCATAACGTATTCCAAAGAGGGATCAGTCTGATCAGTGGTGGGTTGCAAGTGGAGGTAATGCAATTTTATGTCACTGTATTCAGGGCACTTAGTTAGATAATGCTCTTTGGTTTCTACCTCATTTTTGCATACAAAACATACCCTGTCACCTCTGGGAGTTTTCTTATCCTATTTCCCTATCTCAATTTCAAGCTCATGGTTGCTACATCTAAATCAGGTGAGGGTTTTCCTTAGATATAAATCTTTTAAATGTGCTAGGTGTGGCTCAAAACAAAATTGTGTTTCAAACACTCCAAAGCAGCGGAGTTTACCGTTACCTTCATTTAGTACACTGGATATCTCTTCCTCCCACTATTTCTCATACATTTTAGGAGCTTCTGTTTGCAAAGAGTAGAAAATTTATTATGAAGATACAGTTAGAGAAATAACATCAGTTTAGATTTGTTATTTTAACCTTTTGTATTTATTGTTTACAGCTTACACAGCTCCCTTTCCTGATATCATAGCAGTTCTTGGAGAGTGGGGATCACTGCATGTTGTTACAGCTGATGGAAAGGTAAATTATCAATTTTCTTATGTGAATGTTTGTTAGTTTATAAAATAATATTTATTATTCTTCCTAGAATTTTACTGTCTGGTATTTATGAGTTAATATTTTCCTGTTCTTAATATGTATGTATAGTTAGGGCCTATTATTGGGACAAAAGAAAAGGTGTTGCCCCTGCAAACGTCCTAGAAAAAATATTTATAATTTATGTTTCAAAATTTCCAATTTTTTTTGAAAAAAAATGTTTTTTTGTCTAGTTGTTCCAACTCGAAGAAAAAGATACACAAACAAAACTAGAAACATTGTTTCGAAAGAATATGTATGATATGGCAATCAAGTAAGTTAGATTGTTCATTTATATGTTATTTATTATTTTTAAAAAACATGCTCTGAATAATGTTGTTTCTCATTTAAATTCAAGATTTATAATGATAAACATACTGTTATATGAACCATAGAAAAAAAAAGTTAGCTACGTGAAAGGATGCTGAAGGATTCAATTTATTAAATTATCAATTTGTGCTTGCCTAATAATCACAATCTAGGATTAATTGCTCAAGAATGTCTACTAATTTTCACACTACTTTTTTATTGTATTTTTTATTGTATTATCTTTAATAAATTTGTAAATCTTTTTTGAGATTTTTTATCTTTTAATGTTTTAATCTCCATATATTTCTCTTTCTTTGGTCATGTTTGGATGGAAATAAGATGCTCATTTTAACTCTATCTCTGAGTGATACAATATCCTAAGAAATTATTTTATGTATGTCTTAGTTTGGCTAAAAGTCAGCATTACTCTGATGGTTTGATTGAGATCTTTAGACAGTATGGTGACCACCTGTACAGGTATTTTTTTATTTTTTTATTTACTTTATAAGAATTATTAGTTTAATAAAATGTAGATATTGGTTACTATTTTTTCCTAAATAACATTTCTGTTACATAAGATATTATTGATATTGAGATGCAATAGTTCATTCTGTTTTTTAACAAAGAAATTGTTCTGTTTTTTAGTAAAGGAAATCATGATGGAGCTATACAACAATATATTCGAACAATTGGTCATTTAGAACCATCCTATGTTATTAGAAAGGTTTGTGTATTTTTTACTTTTACTAAATACTTGCGTGTATCTAATTTGAGTTGTTAAAAACAGGCAAAAATTAAATATGAATAGCTGAGTAAATGTTGGTTACAGAACACTGTCATATTTCAACAGTTGGATGATGGTTACAAAACACTGTCATATTTCAACCGTTGGATGATGGTTACAAAACACTGTCATATTTCAACAGTTGGATGATGGTTACAAAACACTGTCATATTTCAACAGTTGGATGATAGTAGAATTTTGTTCTGGATATTTTGGGTGGATGGGATTATTTGGATTATTAAACCTGTAAAATCATCAAACCGTTAGCATTAGCATTGGCTGGTATTCTATTAGTCTGTAGTTCTACAATAAAAAGCCCAGGGGGGTTCTTATGAATAAATCTGCTTAATTATGGGCACCCAAACCTTTATGTCTAGTCATGTTCCAATTGCTTCCAACTTATAAGACGACTCTGTGTCTAATCCATGTTTGGAAGGCCCTTCATTTAACCTGAGCTAGCATGGAAAAGTTAAATGTCAATAATAATAATAACAAGTTTGAAACAGTAATTCTGAAGTTACATAATATGTATAATTTATTTATTTTGCACATTCTTATTTAGAATGTGTGAATTTTTTCATTCAACAATTTCTCCATGTAGCTTATGGAAACTGAACAATAGGAATCCGTAAAAGACTCTTAAAGAAAATAATCATTTAGGAAACTAAATTCAACACACTTACATTTCAATTTCACACATTCATTTTTAAATTCTTACAATGAACTTTTAATAGATAAATGTTGTCATCTTTTCAGTTAAAAAATATAAAGATGACATTTTTGGTTAGTGCACTTTTGATTTATTGGTGTTGTTTTTGTTGTTGTTGTATTTGCTCGATCCATGGTAACAGGGTATTTATATTTATGCCCTGAACCTGATTATTTGTATAACTTATGTATTTACTACATTTTGACAGATTCTTTTCACATCTGAAATTGTCATTTGGAATGATGAAAGTCAATTTATGTTCCCATTGTCAAGTTTTTAAATGGTTGTTTTATCATTTATATGTAGTTCCTGGATGCACAAAGAATCCATAACCTCACAGAATATCTGCAGGTAAGTTTTTTTTTGTTACCAACTGGACTTTTGATGAACTGATTTTTGTTGACTAATTGAATGGATTTTCCTAGTACTTTATTGTTAATAGATTTTTATGAGCCTGTGACAGACCGTTGACAATATTATTTCTAATCCTAACCAGGAATTACAATAACTATTTTGCATCTGGATTTTAATAGGCCATGGTGTAGAATATCAACTTGCCATTATAGTGGAGATTAAAAAAAAGAAAATACTAAGAACTTGTTTTCTCTTATGTCCCATAATATTTCATATCAAGCTACAATGATGTGTGTGTTGCGTTGTGTCGAAGCAAGCTACAATGATGTGTTTGTTGAGTTGTGTTGTAGCAAGATACATCATTTATAGGTAAAGAAGATATATATCACATTGTAATCAAACTTTCATACCATCTAGTTTTTAAGGTGGATAATTAAAGTAAATAGAAATGTTATGATTATTTAATTTTAGGCTCTTCATGAAAAGGGTTTAGCCAACACTGATCACACTACCTTGTTATTGAACTGCTATACAAAATTAAAAGCTGTTGACAAATTAAACGGTTTCATACAAGTAAGATTATTTGCAATGTTTAATGTTCTTTATCAGTCTAGGACTGTTTGTACTTCTTTTACGATCTTTGTAATGTCCCCAGATATTTTAGAGAAAATCTACATAGAATTAACTGAATGAGAATCTTATAAACACTTCTTGTAGCATGAAACAACATTTCTATGTATTGATTGACAGTGAGTTACAAGCTCATTAAAATATAATCGTGTACAATTAGATTTATGCAAATAATTAAGAGAGTGTTTTATAATTTTATAGGACAATATAAAATTGACTATTAGAACATTCCAGAGAATGCCACTAATAACACATTTACCTAATATGGTTATTTCATCCTTCAAGAGATTTATAAACTTCTGATGATATAAGCTGACTGAATTCGTCAACATATTAAACAAGCCATGTGTATTTTTTTATTTCATGCGACGTTGGTGTTGTGGTATGCACCTTCGGTTTTCACCGGTGCGGTCGGGGTTCAAAACCCGGCCGGAGAACATCGGAATCGATACTCCACTCCTATACGCTTTAAATCCAGCGTTGTCAGCCCATTAGGAGCCATCAACTGATCGCACATTGGCCTTGGTAAGGCAAGTTAGAGCAATGCTTCACGTATCTCTAGCGGTAAATTAACTTCGGTTAACGACGTCGGGGGGATGAAGAGCCACTATATGCTGTGGATATGCCCCAAGGATGTTGAAACTCTCCGTTACTTACTTACTTACTTACTTACTTCATTTTCAAATACTAGTTACTTGCTGTTGATCCAGAGATATAACAGTTGCTTCATCCTTCAAGAGATTTATAAGCTTCTGATGATATAAGCTGACTGAATTCGTCAACATATTAAACAAGCCATGTGTATTTTTTTTTCATTATTTTTATACAGATTTGTTTACCTCCAGTGATTTTTAATGAACTCGGACCAAAATGACGTTGTTTTTTATCCCACTTTTGTACATGTTGTTCCTATTCGTCTTTATTGCATGGATTTCCTTGGTTGGTAAAAATGTTGGTACTAATGAACTTCTCTTTTGTAGAGATTTTTGTTTGTATTGATTTTCACACAAAGTTTAGTAATGCTAACACTTTTCATACATATTGTAGCACCTATTTGGGTGTTATAACCACATGCAATGCCCATTTTAAAGATGTTAAAAAATTAATTTTAATCAGGAGGTCTAAATGAAAATGTGGTTATTTTAAATTTTTGTGGTTCAAATGCCCCTTTTCCCAAAATGTCCCTTTTCTGGTGAATCGCACACTTTGCTGACTTTGTGTATTTGCTGTATTATTTTCTGGATGAAATATCTAAATTATAATGTTCAATGTATATTATTTTTCTTCGTTACAATTAAGTTATATTTATATTATCATTTCAAAATGGTTGATGTAGGTTAGAAATGTTTATACATTTAACACATCCACCAATGTACGATTTTCTTCCTTAATATGTAACAATTAGCTAAAAAAAATTAAATTATCTTTGAAATGATAATAATTCTCTATAATGAAAACAATGTTATTTGCAATGAATATTTGCTACTAACACCAAGAATGTTTGATGATGATCCTTATTGCCAATTTCTACAATCTGTAAAATTTTTAGACACATGAGCATAGTTTTGCTTTGAGAAAATATCACTGAACATGTGCAGTAATGTAAAAGACTTTACAATTTGTCAGATTGCAGTAACGGCAAAATTCCACCTGCATGGGAAAAATTGTTAAGTGGAAATTAGCTTTTAGATGTCTTTGATTAGCCATTATCAAGACACATGGTTCTGATATGCATGGCATAATATATGTTATTATTATATAATATATGATATTCTTTCTTGTTTAGACAGACAAGGAATTAAACTTTGATGTGGAAACAGCAATAAAAGTATGTTTAAAATTAATCTCATAATGTCAGTTGTTGAATGAAATCATTTCTATGTTATTTTCATGTTAGGTTATTTAGATTAATATTTACTATAAAATATTTAACAAAGAAAAATCTTCCATTAATATTGGCTTACTTAATATTGGCATTGATTGATGTCTGGTAGACTGTAATGGAAATAACAACGATGACAGGATTATATGATATGCTGATAGAAGATACATTGTTTAATTAGAAGCATATAAACTCTTCAGAAGCATGAAAAAGCATATCTTTGAATTGATGGTCAATTTGTCAATTTCATTATTTTACACTGTATATCATAAAGTACATTCATATATCTAAACAAATTATTGATTTCGTGTTTCATGCTTCAGGATATATTTATAGATTCCTGGTATTATGTTTTTGTGCACAATGATTGTGAATTTGTTATTAAAATTGCTCTCAATGAAAAAAATATCCGTTATTGTTTTGCCTACTTTAGGTATGTCGCCAAGCAGGATACTTTGAGCATGCATTAGAATTATCTGAAAAATATGATCAACATGATTGGTATGTATTTTTTTACAACTTCTCAAGACTCTTTCAAGTTTCTCTCATATTCAAATTCCAAGACATATAAGCCATTACCCGAAGCATCAGCATGCCCACACCCACTTGTATTTAAAATGCCATACATTTCCATATTCACTTATACAAATCAAATAAAAAATTAATTGAACACTCCAAGTGGATGTGAGTACAATTTACAGATTGGTGATTGGTAACACTAATATGTTAAACTTCTAAGTCTTCTTCAAGATATTGAAAGCTAATTAGTAATAGTAGAGCTGTGGCACTGAGAGTAAGATGGAAATGCAACCCAAAGATTACACCATTGACATAGTGTGGATGGTGACCTGTTCCCATAATCCTAATTCATGTTTTTGTGTTTGTCTACACCATATAAAATATGAATATTACAATAATGAGAATGTGTTTCTGTCATGCAGTCCTGTACTATATGCATGCTAGAAGAATATTTAATAATACATAAAATCTATTCACATGTTTCCACTGCAGTACCGCTATAATGTGCCCTAACATTTTTTTTCTGTGTCGTTACCTATACCGATACCGAACTGATATGATCTATTATTATACATAATTGAAACTGGTAGATTATTTAGCAGAAGTAATACAAAGAATCTTCCCGATAAAACTCATGCGGGAATGATTTTTAATAGTCATATGTTTCTGTTTGTAAACCTTTCATAGAATTTAGATGCGGTTTGTTTAGGTATCTGAAGATTCAGTTGGAAGATATAAAAGATTATAAAAAAGCTTTAAAATATATGCAGAGGTTGTCATTCTTAGAGGTATGTATTGTTTTTTAATTTAATTATTCAACTTTTAGGTTTTCTTGTAAAATTAAAAATGTTTCCAATAAGAATGTAAGTGGTAAACTGTAGATAAAGAGATTGTAATTCAAATTGTGAAATTAGTACACACGAAAGTCTTTCCAGCAGACTATAGTCGTGTTTCCTAATATCCATATTTACCCATCATATCAACCTGGTATATACTCTAGTATAATAAAGAAATTTTTTCATACCAATCTAATGCGAATTTGTGTGTCCTAATGTTTTTAATTTAATATTTTATAAATAATCTGTACTCAACACTTACTACTGTGTTACACTTATTACTGTTCATACTGACAAATTAAAAGAAAAGAAGTAATGGCTGTTAGACCGAAAGGTCAAGTTACCAAACTGTAAATATGTTAATTAGTTCAAAGTTCAAACTTTCAGTTCTTAACACTGCACTAGTGTTTCTTGGATGCGTTTCTATGATCTTAGACAAGTGTGGGAGTTTTCAGACCCTTTCATGTTTCAAGTGTTCAAAACTATGTACATAGGTGTTGACAGGAAACCCTTTAGGACCAGTTTTTTCTTGAGAAGCCTCAGAAAGTGTTCTTACTTCACCAACCTGTATGACACAAACTCCAAAAATGGCCTAGTTCTGAGGCAAGCGAGGCACACCTCATTTTCCATCTATGCTGAACAAACACAATGACATCAGAACCAAATTAGCTAAGATCGTAAAACCATCAACTAAACTGACAAAATAAACTGCACATTATCTTTTTGAATAATTCACTCCATTTGTTAGGAAGTTTGTTACTTATATTAGCTGACAATCTCATTTACATCAAAACCTTAAATAGAACTTTTTTTGGTTTATTTGAGGCCAATATTTAATAATACACAAAATGAAGTGTGCATATACAATTATAATTCCATGTTAATCAGAATCTGTGCATGCACAAGAGAAAACATTAGCCCCATCCCTTCAGCTCAGGTGAGTTTGAATTCTTTAATGCATAGTGTCCCCGGAAATGAATCAAATTATTGGTCATTTCTTTGCTATTTTGCTTTTTCCAGGGGGTTAATTATTGGAAATATGCTTACCTTACCGGGTCGAGCGGACTCGGCACTTATTGACTCTCTCTCTCCATCCTATCCTGTCTGTCATTAATATTGGAAGGTCCTGTGGTAGACAACCAGTGTCTTCAGCCAACTGATCTATGTAGATTTTACATGGCCGTCCTACAGCTTTCTTTCCGTGCTTTGTCCGCCAGAGTAGTAAGTCACTAGCAAGCTCATACTTACTGCGCCAGCAATGTCCAGCAAATCTTTGCCTGCGATCCCGGATGGTAACACTGATCGGTGGGATGTTTCCATACAACTCCCTCTTTGTTAGATGTTGTTTCCACGATACATTGAGTGCAGCACGTAACATGCGACTGTATGCCCCATCAATTGTTTTTTCTAAGGTTGTTGTCAGTGTCCATGTGGTTGCACCATATAATAGGACAGACTACTGCAGTACGAAAGAAATTTCTTTTTAGGCTGGCTGGGAGAGATGATTACCATATCTTGTCCAAATTATTGAGTGCAGCCCAGGCCTTCCTAAGTCTCACTTTAACATCTTTTTTAGTTGATGCTATATTGCTCCCTAGATATGTAAAATCTTGAACAGCCTTGATGTTATCGTTGCTCAAAGATTTGATAGTTCCACTGTGGTGTTGATTGAAGCTGGTGAATTCAGTTTTTCCTGCATTTACATATAGACCAATTTCACTTGCTTCAGATTCTATTTCATGCACCAGGATCGATGCATCGTTCAGATAATTAGTGATAATAGCCAGATCGTCGGCATAATCTGCATCTGTTATCTTTATAGCAGGGTAGCGTCGACTCCTTGACATTGTCAGTGTGAAACCAAATTGCTTGTTTGTATCTAGAGCCTTTCTTAGCACATAATCTAAGCAGATCACAAACAGATATGGTGCTAGGGTGTCTCCTTGCAATACACCAGCAGTGATGTCAAAAAAATCTGTATCACCATCAGGTGAGCAAAGCATAGATTTAGTGTTTCTGTAGAGCATCATGATAGCTTTAACAGTCCTCAGGAATTCCATAGGCTAGAAGTATTTCCTCCATCTTCTTTCTGTGGATAGAATCAAATGCCTTTGAGAAGTCGATGAATAGGAGTATTGCTGGCAGATTTTTCTCCTTCACTCTTTCTATGATGCATCTGATTGTCAGTATTTGCCCGGTGGTTGATCTGTTTGTGCGGAAACCATTTTGATTCTTCCGAAGGATAGGATCAAGCTGGGATCGTATTCTGTTGAGCAACATAGAATTGTAGGTTTTAGTTGCTATTGAGGTTAGTGTTATCCCACGATAGTTTTTGGTGACTCCTAGATCGCCTTTCTTTGGGAATGGTAACAGACAACCTTCTATCCATCTATCTGCGGGACTCCCATTGTACGCAGCATTGCAGAGTTCAAGTAGAACATCATCAAATGCTCCCAATTTCCACACTTCTCCAGGTATACAATCAAGACCACTTGCTTTACCATTACTGATATTCTTTGTTGCTTGGTTTAATTCATCCATAGTGAAGTTTCCTTTCTTGATGTTGAGTTCTTCAGTGCACACTGGTGTTATTCTAGCATCTTTGATGGTAGGAGGTTTACCTAAGAGATCCTGAAAGTGTTGTTTCCATAGTTTGAGTCGATCTTCTTGACTTGATGCTCTAAGTTTGGCCCTGTTGGTGTTCTTACGGCCGCTTATTTCATTTACCAGTTTCCATGCTTCTGCTGATTTCTTGTTGGTTGATGCGTTGGTTATATGATCGATTTTGGTGTTAAGGTAGTCGATCTGCTCTTTCTCATATGCTTCATTTAGTTTAGCCCTGGCTGTCTTGAG
>JANTOQ010614676.1:0-10527 GCA_027564595.1 Bythotiara depressa
TAAAAGATCAGGGAGACTTTTCCCAACTTGATTTTTCCTTTTATATCCAGTTATTAACAACCCTGGAGAAAGCAAAACAGTAAAGACTGTTTTTTTAAATAATTTCCAGGTAACCAGGCACAATAGGATTAACAGCACTTACGTAAAAGAAAAGATGCATCAATTTTGTTATTTTTGTTATTATACTTATAAATTAATAACCTCTGAAAAGACGGACATGGTACAATGGTATGGTATTGGTGCCGGTGCAGGAGATGAGGGTAGGGAAGAGGGGTCTCGAAAACATACATGCTTTACGTGGAGACTATGAGATGTTTTATTCGCTGAGCTTAAGGCTATTGAAATTTTTGAGTATTTTTGAAAATCACTTCCGGTCCCGTACCGGCATTATTAATGACTGGTTCCTTAGGCACCGAAATTTAAGGATGTTTTTCTTTTGAAATTGTAGATAAAGATGAGATGAGAGTATGAGAAAATAATTCATGTTCAAAAATATTTTTCATCTTCTTATTAACTCCTTATTTTATTAGTAACTATTCTCCCTGCTTTCTTAATTCGTATTTTTGTTAATTGGTAGAACACTAGTTATCGCCTGTTTTCTAAAACATTTTAAGACCAAAAAATTATATGAATTGAATAGGAATCTCTTAGAACCACTTAGTATCTCGAAAATTAATTAAGCGCCCGAGTGTTTAATCGTGGCATTACGGTATTTGAAAAATCTGTTTTTAAATCAGAAGAATATGTGTGGGAAAGTTGATACTTTTTTTTGTGGACCCGTTATCTCTTGGCCATTCTTTCTATTTTCCGTACTGAACTTTCCAAATTCAATACAGCCATACGTAACACACTGCTCTTAATAAATAAAAATAAAATGATTATTGAAATTCTTACCTGAATATCATTTGTAAAATAATTGCCAAAACGAGGCTAATGATGGAGATAATACATCCTATCCGTGTGATCACATGTAATTTTTTTCCACTGTTATATTGTCGGTTGTAAGCTGTACTAGTAACGACTGAAAAGCTTGTTAAATGGTGGCAATGGCAAATCACTTCATTCTCGTCAGGATCTTGTTCCATTGTTCTGCATCCTTTGTTTGACCAGAAACCAACATCATCTGAATTGTAGAACAACGAGTATTAATTTTGACACAATAAAATGCAAAATACAAAATACTTTCCGTACGAATTAGGGAAACCTCGAACTTTTAGTCTCCCATAACGAGAACCTTAGTAACTGGATATTCTCTTTCTCTAAGCATGGTGGTACTATTTCTTCGAACCCCTCAGAATTTTTTTAAATGTAATTGTGATAAAATCAGAACACGATGCGTGAAATCATAAAATAAGCTCCTCTAGCTCCAAAGGTTCACTTCGTAAAACATTTATAAGTTTTCATCACTTTTCACCCTATCACGTGGACCATATTTTTTATGCGATTATTTTACGCCGAAGAAATTTCAAACGGGTTCCCGTTTACTGGAACTAACGGTTGTTTTTTAGGCTTGTAATTCCATGAATCGCACATTCTAGTGACGTAAGGACACATTCCGAGGTTTTCTTGAAAAAGGTATTGACAGGCGTGATCCTAACTTACTTCCTGTTATTATCTAACCTCCTTTACTGGACACATAAAAGAAGAGAAAGTAGTGTTTCCTATAATTGCATGATGGCCAAAGATTTTTCCCAAGTGTGTCGAATGTTTCGTGGTTTGGATTTTAAAAAGTATTGATTCATATCCTATATATATTCAATTCATGGAATAACCAAGATACAAAATGACTTGAATTTCAACGTTTCATTAGCAAAATAACGTACGATCTAAAAATACAAACATACTAATATTATATTATGTGATTTAACCTGTTAATGCATATTTTCAAGGAAATAAACCAAATAATTACCCATTTATTTGTCTTTTTCAATTTATTCCAGGAGTTAATTATAAGAGGGAATAATTTAAGTAAGAACCCCTGGTTCATCTTATCATAATCATGATATACTAAATCCATAAGGTATGCTCATATATTAACAGATTAACCTCCTACCTTGGGTGTGGGAAGGGATGGGGGTGGTGATGGGTCAGTGGCATCATTCATCCTGCTGTTATTTATCAACACTTTGTTGAATTTTCATTTGAAATATTTTCTTGACTTTTCGTGACGTCATCATATTGAGTCGCACCCAAATTTAATAAAAATGTCATCTTATTTTATAGAAATATTTGGTGTTGTACAAATTACGGGTGCAAGTATTTTGGCAGAGTAGTTATTACTTTACGTTTTTTGACGATTCTTTGATTTACGTATTCTCGGAGACGTTATGGTTATCACATGTTTTGATGACGTCAAAATTGCCATAGTATACTGGCGTCCTTTTATTTTATTTTGTTCCACCTAAATTCTGACATTTACGTAACCAAATAGGCTATATCGTAAGTAACAAATACCAAAAGGTTTCAGGATAACAAAAGCCTAACCTCCATCAAAAATCGCAAGCTAGATATGGAAAGAGTTCTATATGAAACGTCTTGGATTAACCAATAATTACCATAGAAACAGTAATGTATTACAATTAAATTATTAGGTTAATTAATACTCAATAATAAAATAATTTGTGGATCTTAATTTCTTGTTTTTTTCCCTAATATCTGTATTTTAGAATTATTCTTAAAATAGAAAAGGGGAAGGAAATGCACAAATAATGAGAACAAAATATCATATTATTTCTATAATAAATTTCAAACATTGGAACTCCCTAAAATCCGGCCATGTTATTATAGCTGATGAATTGTAATAATAAGTTTGAGATATATTTATACGCGAACATAATGCATCTTCTACAAACACATACCTTTCTTTTCCACCCAGTATTGACACGACATGCCTGCCGTTGCATTGTCAGTTTTGAACATCAATTGAACTGGTTGTATTAAATCTGTGATCGTTTTATTTATTACGTGAACCATCAGTATGCTTCCTATGACGCTTTCTGATTTTTGTGTTTTATTAGAAGTTGCAAATAGATTGTCATTCAAGAAAACGTAGCAATAGATAATGTTATTTTCATCCATTACCAATGATGGCAGGTGAGCAAAGGCTGTGGGTTTTCCTGTCAAGCTTTCATTAGATTTATTAAATCTAATTGTAGCATTACCTTTTTTATCATTGAAGGTATAAATTGTCAAAGATTCTTTGACACCCTTCGTTATTCCTAATGCTATATTTCTTTTGGATACAAGCGTAATGTTACTACTCATTACACCTGCATACATTTCCGCTAACTCTTTAAGTTGTGCTAACATTCTACTTGCAGCTTTGCATTCATATTCTGCTGAAGCAATCACTGATTTGGCAATGTTCATTGCATTGTCGAATACACCCAGTGTTTCTTTGAAAACGTCTATCTAAAAATTAATACCACGTTGAAATGAATAGGTGAGTATTTATTCTTTTTACCTACATTTTATACCTGCGATCTTTACAAACAAGCTCAACTCACCCGGTCGGCTATATAGTGTTACGTACTTGCTATGGTTCTGAAATATTCAACTTAGATATATTTTAGGACGAGGAAACTAAATTTGAAAACAGTTTTTTAATAAAGCTAGAGAAAACCTTCGTGTCACGTAATTTGTCACGGTTATGACGTCAATATGGGAAGTGTCCATTCTTTCTCCAAATATGTTAGATTGATCAAATCTAGGCGATAATCACGAAAGTTTATCCACAGTCAAACCTAAAAGATACGTTTTCGTGAAATATCGTATTTCTTGAAACACGCCTGAGCGATTTTATATTATTTTCCTTACAAATATCGATGTCTTAATAAATAACAAAAAATAAAAATAAACACAAGAAGTGATTTGTAAAATAGCAATTTCGTCCCTACACTTTAACCTCATAATGCGTCCAGCTTATGATGTACTTCTTATTTGAAATTTTGTCCATTTATTGAAGAACCAGTGGGTCTTATGCCTTTAAATGACGACTGTCTATGACAACCCTATTATTGAAAGCCTTGAAGGAGAAGTTCGGTCAAAAATGAAACTTTACAAGATTAAAGAGCTTCAAAAATGAGGAACCCAACTTTTTCAAAAATTTAAATAGCGGTACTCCTCATTTCTCAAGCTCTTTAATCCTGACACCATCCTGTGCAAATATAGTGTTTTTAAAAGAAAGAAAGAAAGAAAGAAATCTTTTAAAATTAAGAAAGTATTAACCGCAATTGTAGATAGCTGTTTCTTGTAGGGAATTTATTTCATGATCTTAATTGTCAATAAATAGAATGTTTTTTTCCTAAAATTATTGGTGCGGCCATCAGAAATCGATTTAAAACTTAAATTTTAGACATTAGTATCGTATAATGTTACGTGCAGTGAATACGGAAAAGCCGCCTGGCCTTGTTTCAATTTTGTTCAACAAATAACTAACTCGTGAAACAATCAACTCAAAAAAAACGTTTTGCGGAACATCAGCCATCCAGATTACTAATTATTAATGCACCTATCTCGCTTAAGAGGCTTCTATTTTCAATATTTTTTTCTGTTTCTGCAAAATTAAAAACAGTAGATTTGTGTGCCTCATCGAAGAATAAGCCAGCATGAAAGTATCAAAAGCATATCTACATTGTAAGTAATGTTATGACATTTCAAATCTATAAAAATAAGAAGGCTTTGACCATGATAAGTATTGGATGGGTAAAGATTACTGTCAAAGTCATATTATTATTCTAGATTTCTAAATGCCATATAATTATTTCCAGTGGAGATATATTTTTGATATGTTGCATGTTGCCGCATTTTTGATGAGGAATTCAAATTTGCTGTCGGTTTGCAGAAACAGAAAAAACATTCAAAATGGTAGAATTTATTAAGCACGATAGGTGTATTTTATTTCTGTTTTTTAAATGACTCAAATATATACATACATTTTTCCGTATGAACGAAAACATTTTCATACCTTCATGGGCATTCTATGAACTTCCAGAATTTCGTCCATGCCTTTGACAATACCACACATATGTTCGGGACGAATATTAGTCTTGTGTCGTCTTAAAAATGCGGTTAAATAACCTGCTGCAAAACGCACGTTATAATGATTGATGATCACCTAAAGTGCAAAACAGCACACGTTCTACAGTCGTTCATTAGTGAGTTTTTCAATGATGTTTTGAGACAATGCGCTAGTAGCACTTATAGTGAGAGGAAACGACTAAAATAACTTATGTTGTTGATTGTATAACTTTCCTGCTGTAGTATATTCATAGAAGATACCAAATCTACCAGCTTAAATGTTGTGAGCTGATTGTAAATAAGACTTAGAAACTTAGTAAATGTGGCACATTTAGTTCAGTCCAGAATTAGTCATTTTGTTGCTTTGCGACATCATAAAATATACAGTAAAATAGAGAATAACACTTCACCCTTTAACCCTTAGACTCGGAAGTATATTGTAAAAAAGTACGAATTTTCACTAGTTTCGCTGCAACGGATAGCTGCACTATTTGACGCGAAATTTAACGTATATTACAACGCACTAACTTTCATTTGCTGGCGTCTCTCCTTTCTCGTGATATAAGCCCTCTGATCAACGGTACCACAAGAACGCAAATACGCGTCTTTCGGAGTCAAAGGGTTAATGTGCATGTGCAAACATTTTAAAAACACCCCAAAATAACTTTAAGTCACGAGGTTGATGCAGCAATACATTTCTGTAAAGTTTAAAAGCCATGAAAAAAATAATTAAGTTCCTATTAACCCTTAGACTCCGAAGTATATTTTTTTAAAGTGCAAATTTTTCACTATTTTCGCTGCAACGGATCGGCGATTCGTTGCACTTTAAATGACATCAAAACTACACTATTTGACGCGAAATTTAACGTATATTACAACGCATTAACTTTCACTTGCTGGCATCTTTCCGTTCTCGTAATATAAGCCCTCTGAACAACGGTACCGTAAGAACACAGATACCCGTCTTTCGGAGTCAAAGGGTTAATGCATGGTGTCTCCAGGAAATGGATCAAATTATTAGCCATCACAAGAAGAAGAACAGAAAGTATGCAACGTTTCATGTCATAAGGTTTTACCATTCCTCAGTTACTAAATTTATAAATTTAGTGTTTTGAGAAAAACTCGGTTAAATATTGAAAAACGGAAAAATTATTAAATATCTTATGTAAAAGTCTATAATTAAAAACTAAAACGCTTGCTAAGTACCGCTATGCGCAGCCACTTAATTGTGATGAATAAATCGGTGAATTTATTGAGGAAATAGATTAAAACCAACACCAGAATCGATGTCTCCCTAGTTAAAAATGGCCAGAAAGATTGAAAACAAAACTTTCAAAAGTACCACTTTTTCCGCCAACGTCTACTCTCGTTGTTGAGAGTTGTCTGGACACCTTAATAAAATGGGAGAATGCAAATAGGAAATGTACCTAAAAAAACGAAATATTTTGCACGATATTCCGAACTGCCTTTCAGCTTTCAATTAGTGCATAAAATGACTTTCTAAAATTACTGTCTCATTCTGATTCTTTTTTATACCCACTTCCTAACCCTTTATTGCATACCTCTTGGTTATATTAAACTTCCCATTGGTAACTTTTTTAACCAAGGGGCCTTATCAACGTTTACCAAAATTATTTTACATTTTATTTTTAATAATTAACCCCCTGGAAAAAGCAAAATAGCAAATAAATGACCAATGATTTGACTCCTTTCCGGGGACACTATACATTGAAGGGTTAATAACTGCCGCTGGCAGGTAGCCTCTTAAGCGCCATAGGTGTATTACCCGGATTAAAAATCTGTATTATGATGACAAATCTATATGCTTCATTTTTTTGGCTCTAGAAAACTCGTTTCTACAGAGCATATTTTTATTTTGCACACAGTTGTAATTTTTTTTATTGTTATGAATATTTCCCAATAAATATTTCTAAAACCAATGACTGAACTTAATCAGTTGAAGCTCTGTAAAAGAGTGATTATAACAGAATAGCGTTAATTGTATGACATACCTGTTCGAAAAATGAAATGAGTCCATCAACCTAGAATATAATAAAATAATAAAAATAGACAAACTCGTACCAAGGGCCTTTTTTCCTTTTTGATATAACTGAGGGTACGAGGTTGAAAAATAGACTTTTTGTTGAACTGTTCTGTGAAAAAATGAACCTGGCTGTGATGGATTATTGTGATGTTCCAAAATAAAGAAAATGCCATATAAGGAGCGAACCTGCTTCTACATATCTTGTTTGTTGGACCAGAAAATACACGGTTTTTTATCATACATGGAGTTTTAGCTATTGTTGTTTGGATTGGCAAAACGTTTCATGGCAAGATTTACGGTGAGATATTTTATCTTCCACTGAAATCAGTTATTGGCAGATGTGTTTATGATTTAATAAAGTAGTTGTGCGCGGAACATAAATAGCGGGAGATTCGTGGTTTTACTTTTTTAAAGCCTTTTAAGTTATGAGGACGTGAACTCGCTGGAATTCCCTAACATAATGGCGGCGGACAAATCCTAATAGAAACCCATATAATTTATGGAAGATCAGGGAAGTAGTCAACTTCCACAAACATTATTTTTACGTTTATTTCCAATTCTTAACACCTCTGGAAAATAAAAGAGCAAAGAAATTATATATTTAGAATATTTGTGGGATTAATAATGAGAATTTTGCAGTAAAGTCAGAAATTAAAAGACGTTAAAAGGAGATTTACAAACAGAGGATTAATAATCCGATTTTCAATTAGGAATTGAGCAGTAAACAAAGAGCAACTGAATTCCCAACATATCCGCGTGAGAAAATATTATAATAATCCTATTATTTAACAATCGATTATTTTGATGAGAATTATTTTATTTCGTATTCTTTGAGGATTACAATGTAAATTTTATAGACAACTTACTGTTTAAGGTTGATTGGTCGAATTTTTATTAGTTTATTTTTACATGGCTATTACGGATATGGTTCAAGCTCAGGGTTAAGTCATGTTTCCTACAAAATGCCGTAACCGTGACCAAAATTTATTTTTAAATTTCGTTTTGTTGTTACTCGATATATGATTGTACCTGTTTGTATTATGTCTGTTTTATTACTTTCTCTAAGTTATTGTATGTTTGATATTTATAGAAATAAAATAGTTGTTTAAAATCTTACGATTATCATTTTACTTACGAACTTTTATATTTTATGATTAAAATAATATTTTTTTCGCAAGGATGGGTTGGAAATCCAGCAAAGGCGCACTGAATGATTGAATGACTTACATTTTCGTACTTTCTATAGCTTGGTGTAGATTGTGTGGTGGATGTTAGACCGATAGTAGCAACAGTTGTCGACGTTACCATATGTAGAGGAGCAGCGCATACTAGATTACATGAATCAGAACAACACTTCATCGACCCTTCACAATCAAGATCCATCAAACAAGCCGATTCGTCATAAACGCATTCATAGAGATCTTCTATATTTATTGGAACCGGACAAATTCCAACCTTTTCAAATACTGGAAAGAATTACAAATAATTATAATTTCAAGGGACATCAGGCACTATAGTGTTAAAACAAACTGTAATGAGCGGAATTTGTCTGCGTTTTCTGTAGGCCAAATATTATGTGCTATGCGAACATGTTTGGTGCAGTCTCGTGAATTATTTTGTTTGAAAGAACACTCCGAGTAGAAATTCGATACATTTTAATCCTATTCAGCTTAGGCTTTTTGGCGCGGTTCAGGATTAGCGGGGCGGATTCCGACTTTAAATGTTGTAAAATAAGCATGGGGTGTTTTATTAAATAGAATTAGCTTATTTGACTACTATTTCTGATTTCTAAACCAAATTTTCTTTCCAACGATATATAATATCATGACGTCCAAAAAAATGTTTTGACCACCTGCTGAAGATCTAATCCGAACGGAAGAACCATTATTCTAAATACTAAAAATTTTCCATCATTTTGTTTCAAAGTAAATTTTAGAAAAAGTCACAAAATTTTAGCCCATTTGCACCAGTGGTTCAAAAGATATTTTTTAAACCGATAAGGTTAAATCATAGTCGTATCACACAATACAATACAATTAACGATGTAATTAACCCTTGTCATCGATAGACAATATCAAATCCAAATGTTAGTTTTTGTAAGGAATTTATTTTATGACGTAACTAACTCCTGATTAAATAATATGTTTATACATAAATTTTGATATTGCTGCGACCATCACAAATCATTTTACAACTATCTATAAGTAGGGTTAGCTCTTTTCTTAAATTTAACTGTATGTAGCTACAGAGCTTCGCTTTCACGAAAAAAAACACTAATTCTTTAAAGAAGTGTAGAAGACACAATAATTATACTTTGATGCTAAAACTTTTCAGATTTATATAATTTTAACGATGCCGTTAGTTGTGGAATGGAGTATCAGATAACCTGATAAAAATCAAATTAAATTTTTTAAGATAGCAATAGTTGTATGTCCTAAATTTGCTGCGATGTATTTTTACCATCCAACCAAACTTGAATCCTTTTATTCCCTAGATACACCTCCTGCCTAATACCAACTTCGTTTTGAAAATCTTTCTAATTTTTGGAAAAACCAGGAACTCTTAACAATATTTATATATTATTTTCTCTTCTTTGATAATAGCCTAAAACAATTAACATTCCTTGTCAGGGTCGGATCTTGAAATTTCCGTAGTAGACTCAGACATATCGCTTCATATAATTATCTACTCACGTTAAAAGTATTGTTTAATTCCATTCAACATTTGTTGCCGCTACGATGATTTCAAGATTGATATAATAATTGTTCCCACAACTCATTGTAATAAAACATATTTTAATTCGAAATAAAAGTTTTATACATACTTTTTGTTTTTAGATATAATAGCTCTTTTTGCGTAGATTATATACAGAGTTTCCGACTCTGTAGACTATCATCCCCATGCGAGTTATCAAAAGTGAGATTATTGACATATACTCGAAATTTTCTTAAAGATTTAGCCACAAATAACCTGGTAGATAACTATTTTGCTCTAGCTTATAAGCTCAAATAGGTATTAACTTACATATGACCTTTTTTAATTGTTGGTACCGTAAGTCATGAACCTATATTAACTGTATTTCCGGAAATACGGAAAAATATTTACCCCAAGTTGGAGTAGTGCCCGAGCTTGTGAGGGTACTGCGCAAACTGAGGGTAAATATTTTCCGTATTACCCGGTCAGAAAAGAATATACAAATATACATTTGAAAACACTTGAGGAGAAGAGTGAAATTCGAATAACATTCTTAAAATCTTAAAAGTTGCAAGCGTTCGAATTTGTTTCGACAAAACAAAGCTTTTATGATACTTTCGGCGACGCAAAGGTTTTTAAAAGAAAATAAAGTGTTGCGCATATATCATCGCCATCATCGATAATCGTTTCCTGTTACAAATGGTGTTAGCTGAAAGAGGTGAAAGACTGTTTTGCTGTGATTACTGTTTATATTCAAAGCTCAATTTGTG
>JANTOQ010614787.1:0-10526 GCA_027564595.1 Bythotiara depressa
AAATAAAAGATAAACCTAATGACTTCATTGTAGAAACAGTAATTTAATAATAAATTTATTTAATAATTAAAAATAAATGATCTCAAGAAACAGGATTAAAATTTTCCGAAATATTCTGAAATAGAAGATTTGAATTATATATGGAATTTTAACAAACTTCTTTCATCTGTCACATGTGTCGGCAAGTTATTCCATGCTTTTCCAGCTCTGAAATTAATATGTTTTCGCCAAATTTACTTGTAACAATTGGGAGTGTGATAATAATTTTGGAAGCTCCTCTTGTATTATGGGTGTGGCAGTTTTTTGCCAAATTAAATTTTGTGCCCATGTAGTCTGGAGCAAGTTGACTCAGTGCTTTAAAAATAAGAATTGAATCGTTTTTTCTAATCAATTCATGAATCATAAAATCAAAAATGTTTATAACAATGCATGCATTTTTATATTATTTTGTAAATAATTTTCGTATTTTTAATTTGGATTATTAACATTACTCACCAACTCTGGAGACTATATGCAGTGAATTGAAGTTGTCTAAAGACCAATTTTCAATTTGAAACAATACACATGGAAAAAAGAAAATTATAATAATTGAAATTAGAGGTAATTGAAATTAGAAGGTAAATTTTTTTTGTAAATAAGGTAATGCTGACTGAAAGGGCATTGGTGAAGTAATTGAAGTAAAACTGTTTTTAGAACTTTTCGAAAGATAAAAAAAATCTATATTCATTGATATGCATTTTATACAATCTAGTTTCACTGCTAGTAAACTTTGATACTAGTGACAACATTTTGACAGGAATAAAGTTGGCCTAATAATACAATTTTAAAAAAGTACAAAGTACACCAGCGCATATTTTCCAGGTGACTAGATTCTAATTCTTCAATGCTTTAGGCATTGCTCGAGGAAGTAGACTTGCTTCCTAAATTAAAATTCACCCACACTAATACTGACTGTATTAGAATATTCTGGTTCAAATGTGTAGCCATCAAATATTTCAATTTCTTCATTATCAGAGGATCATGTCTGGAATATACATTCTTCTTATGTGCTTGAAGTATATCTAATTATTTTTACTTCACTGCTGAATATTTAATATTTTTTAATAGATAGAGCCAGCACGACATCACAACAATACCCAACTCCATGATTAACCATGGTTGTGTATATAAAATTTTGTTGTTGAATGGCAGCGAGCATAAGGGGAAAAGGCAGAATAAATGTTAGTGGAAACTTCACATAAACTATTAAAAAATCGTTTTTTTTAATGAAATATGCTTTCATACATGTTTTTCAATTATTATTGTATATAAAAATCGAAAATTATTTTTAAACGATAGTTGCCCTCTAAGGATTTTCTTCTTTTTTCAACAAAATGCTTTCTTTTTGTAATCCTTTTTTAGAACATCTAGCCACAAATATCAAACAAAACTGAGAAAGACAAACAGAATATATTGAGTAGATTGAGATATATTGTGGAGCCTGTCAACCAAATCAATCAGGACAATGTCTAATGCAATTGGTCACACCAAATTAACCAAAAGGCAGAAAATGAATGTCAAATTAATTAATAAGTAGGTAACAGTAAACAGTTGTCAAAAAGTTACTTTCTGAATGTTTGAGGACATTTTGGGTTGAAATTATTACATTTTCAGGTGGGGAAAGGGGTATGAACCACTAGAATACAATCAGATTTTTAAAGTATGTTCAGAGTGTGTACATTAAGACATCAAGATGGTGTGAGTAGTGGATGTGTTTCTACTGCCTCTCATTTTACTTGTGATTTTCAATGTTTCTGATGTAATTGGTTTGTGTGCTGGTAAGATTGTAGATGATACACCGAAAGAGATAAAGTTATGTATGTGGTTTAAGACAATTAATAAAATAAAATAAATATATGATGTGTTCACATCCATCCACCTTAATCAACATATCACAACAAATGTTACATCAGCATTGTCTGTAGCAGTCATCCCTCAAATTACACAAGTTACATTCACATAATAAATAATGGAAAGTTTGTACCATATAAAAATTGTTTGTAGGAATTATAGAAGGTTACCCATATAGTAAATGTGAAGACATCTTTTTTTATACATGCTTACAGAAATATTTCAAAAACATGCTCCACCATACAAAAAAAAACTTATCATTGGTTCACAGCAGATTATAAATATAAAATGAACGAATAGGATATTTAGAGAAAATGCAGGAAAATTAAGGTTCATATCTCATTTTACAAATGTAAAAACAACAAAGTAAACATTGCAATAAGTAAAGCAAGAGCAAATTATTTTAAATAATTGTTGAATGAAAAAAAAATCTATCAGACAAATTTTGACACGCTGTGTCAAACAAAAACAATCATACTTGTATTGCAAATAGTTTTGTGTCAATGTCAATGGTGAACTACAAACAAATCTAAAAATGATAGCAAATGGGTTTGTGAATTTAAACTCATAAATTATTTAAAACCTAAAGAAAAACCTTTTCACACTAAACATCATTAGTTGATAAAATGTTAAAAACATACCCAGTAAAACTTCATACTAAAATATTGATATTGAAAACCAGCTGGAAAAGTTCAAATGACAAACATTGTGGTTTAGATAATCTTCCTCCCATTCTTTTGAAAGACTCAGTCAGGTTACATAGTGGACTTCTTTACATTATATACATTATAAACTTATCTTTGACATCTGGAATATTTCCTATTGACTGGAATATGTGCTAAAGTTATCCTATTTACAATTCTAGCTGTACTGTCAAACTTGAAAATTACCGCTCCATCTCTATACTGTCAATGTTATATAAAGATATAGAAAAAAGAGGCACAGAAAGCAGCTTACCACCTTCCTGGAAATAAAAAAGCTTATATCACCCTTTCAGTTTAGATTTAGGAAGGGGAAGTTGACTGATCATGCAGCCATTGCATTACTTGATGATATTTACATGGACTTTGGACAAATAGCTAATGCTTGTTTCCTAGATCATAGCAAGGCATTTGACAAAATTAGCAGTAAACATTTTCTTACAGTGCATTTACCAGCTATGGTGTGCAAGATGTAGAACTGGAGTGGTTACAGACTATTTATGTAACGTAAAATACAATTGTGATACAATAATGAATCGTCAGATGACAAAACTGTATATTCTAGTGTACATAATATGGATCCATACTTGGTCCATTGCTGTTTGACATCATATGTCAACTTAAACATTCAACACATGACACTGTTATCTGGATAACAAAGATAATGAAACTATTGAAAACAAAATGAATGCTATGATATGAAATGCTTATCTGAGTGGTTTGTTGAAAATGAATTGTTGCCGAATCTGAGATTTTGTTATTTGGTACCACCAGAGAACTTGATATTTTCTACAACCACAAGAAGATCAACATATTTATCCTGTAAAAATATTTGTTAATAAAATTATATAAGAAATTGTAAAAAATTAACTATTTAGAATACTTACATCCAAAGTAGCAGCTGCAGCAGCACAAGCCATAGGGTTTCCACCAAATGTGTTGAGGGTATTTGCTTGTGCTAGCACAGAAGCTATTTCACGTGTTGTTACGACTGCTGCCATTGGGAATCCATTAGCAATACTTTTCGCACAGGTAACTGTGAAGAAAAAAGTACCACAACTTTGTAACTAATTTATGTTTTACTGATTAAAGGCTGACTAAAAATATCAAGGTATGGTTTAAATTGTGGCATAATGATAAGTTTAGCAATAATACTTATTATTGGGTCCAAGGTATCATGTTTTCCATAATTATGATAATCAATCCTGATACTTTTTTCCACGTTTCATTGTTGAATTTTATCATAAAGTTACTGCACCTTTCCTTGATATAAAATAGGTTTATAGATGTCAAAATACTAAAGAATATATTAGCTATAGTAAGTTTGTACATAAATCTGACAAAATGCACACAAATGCCTTTTCCCAGAGAAATTATGTGAAACCTGGCAAAAATACATATTAAACTACTTTAACTGTGTAAAAATGAACAGGTGTGACAAAATGAACAGGTGTGACAATGTTTTATGAAGCACCGCATTTGCTTTATGGGCAACAGGAGAGAATTATACACATGACTGCATTTACCTGTATACAATTTAAAATTGGAAACAAATAAAAGAAAAAAGTACCCTTTAATGTTTTTATAATAAAATCTCTGAGGCTGAAAGTTCTTCCCCTGAAATCTTAACAATCAGGTAAATAAAAATTACGTTAGACAGCCCTCAATTAACTATTTTAATTATGTATTGCTTGGTCATTCACATTTTATAGAAGATCAAGAATCTGTATAAATCTGCAAGTGTTGTTGAAAGGATAATAACTCTTAACAAGGTTTGTCGCAAATAAATGACTTGATAAGCTCATTTTACAGACTGTCCTTAATAAACCTACACAATCTTGGAAACGTGTTCAAAACGTGACAAATGTAAAAACAGTATTAAAAACAGAATATTTCTAATATCAAACATTGTGATGTAGCATGCCTTTATGGAAGCTGGAAAAATGATTTTAACTTATAAAATGTGTTGCTTAAAGGAGAAGTTATGTTTCATTCAAACTTCCACCTAGATGCTGCTATATAACAGATATATGTCCACACTTAAAAATGTTCTTTTTCAGCTTCATATTCAGTTAATAACAACAAAAAGGATTACGAAAATATACAACTAACATATTGCTCACAATATTATCTTTGGTCCCATTTATTTTGTGTTTTTTTTGCAGTTAATCTTTTGCCTATTACAACAAACAGTTATATTCTGAACTCTGTGCTACAAACATCATTTATGAATCTACTTAAAACATTTTCCTTGAAAAAGCTAAAAGCTTATTAGTTTGCTATGCACTTGTTTCTTTGTTTGCATATTCTGGTCATATTTTGGTCATGTGAAGCAATCGTCTGTCAAAATTCCGATTCCAACAGTCCTGTTTTTAGTTTTCATTGACTTACAGCAAATACTGATGAAAATAAGCATGTATGGGAAAGATGGATAAGATGGATAAGCGACAAGATACATTTTCAAAAGATAATAAATTGTTTGTTTATATCAGAGAAGCTGACATTTGCTTTCCACAGTCAGAAATTTACTGATTTTTGTGACAGGTTTTTTTGTGTCGCTTCCATTATAAAGAATTTTAAAAACAAATAGATTTTATTCCCTCTCTCTACGTTTTTCTGGACTTATGCAAATTGGTGGCATATTATACAAATGGTGAAGTATGTTCAACAAGACACTTTTGGGTGGTTATTTTTCAAAATAAGAATCCAATAAACATTAAACCAGGGGTAAAATTAATTAGTTTCTTCTATTTTATTTTAATGGAAAAAAGTAATTATTACTTTTAGGCTGACAGTTAATGAATACAGTACTGCTATAATGTGCTCTGACATCCAAATGGAACTGAAACCGGACCTACACCGCTCTGAATCCGAGTGATGATGTAACTGAAACCAAACTGAATCCAATTCATGATGCAAATGAAACCAAACAGAAACCGAATAAAAATTGTAGATCATTATCACATAGCAAACTGAAACAATAATAGAACCGCATTACATCATTCAAGATAATTGTGTTTTTATTAATAAGAGAGAACAGAAACGTTTCATGTGGTCCGAGATAGCACTCTTTTGATGACTGACTACCCTCTTACCAGTTAAGGGTGAAATGTTCACAAGCCCTTACTTTAAGGTGACATATAGATTTGCCAACAAATGTAGCATTGCAGCTACTACACTATACATGACACCAGAAAGTAGGTTCTTATTGTATCAAAAAATACCAGGTGGTTCTTGAGATATTGCAATTTTAACCCTTTTAAGTTCTTGAGATATTGCAATTTTAACCCTTTTAAGTAAGCAGATGTTTAAGCCACTTCCAAAACGTGTGGTGTAATAAGTAAGTTTACCATATATGGCAAAATCTTGGAAAATACATAACCTTAAGAAATACAATTTGGTATAGATATAGAGAATGAACAAATACATCTTTTGAAAAAAAATCCATGTTCATAATGATACCTGCAGGGGTTAATGCAGGGGTTAATGCAGGACATATTCCATAGCAAAAAGCGCTATTGGGCACCTAAATTCTCATGCCCAAATTAATCCAAAATGCCCAAATAATGTTTTATTGTGCTGTTCTTTACAGTTGTTCTTTACTTAGTTAGTTGCAATATACATAAAAATACTGCCAGAAAGTGGTAGATTTGCACTTCTAAGACACCAAAGACACAAACAATGTCAGTGTTTTTGCCTCTGGATCCCACCCAAATTCAAAACCTGTATTAGCCCCTGACCTGCCACTACTTTTTGGCAAATACTGCCATGTTACAATGTTGTCAACAGACGTTTCTCAGAATGCCATTAATTTTGCATTAGTAAAGCATTCCATCACCATTGGTTTAGCATCAGCTTCCTTGAAATGTTCAAGTTTGATTTTGAAATGTCGAGTTTTAATTTAACATCCTCATTCTCAAGATTTTCATTTTGCTCAGTTGTACCTGAAAAGAAGTATAATAAAAAAAAGAAACTACAATGCAACAGTATATACAGTAGAATACTTCAATCAGGTCAATTTTTGCTGAGTTTTGAATATAATCCCGAGTGCGAGAAATGCATACCGCACGTTTTGTGTCATCAATATATATTTTTAAATGCACAAAGGAGTAGTATACTGCCTTTTAAGAATGCCGGTGCTGGTTAATTATTGTAAAACTGTAATGGCAGCTTTAACTGACCATCAGCCATGAGTTCATCAACTCAACCACTAGAAGATTACCAATACCCTCTGAAAAGTTCCGCCTTTGCACAGGGGACATATAAATAGGATTTTAACACGCCACATATGCTAGTACTTCTCTTTATGATGCACCCAATAACTGTTTTTTTCATGGGGTTTTTATATTGAAAGATTTAAAAAATAACAGTCCTGCGAAAGTGTACCTTCATTTATTTACATTGTAAAAGCTCTTAAAGGGATGCGCTCAACATAACCTCAAAATAAATCATTTTATACCATAATAATATAACAGTAGTTTTTTTTACTAATTCTGTTGTAAGTCAGAGATTCCACTTGCAAGTTTCGTCTTCCTCAGAAAACATGCAAACTTCACCACCATTATTTCCATAAAATCTGCATCATTTGCAAAAAATAAACATTTATGATCACATGATCATATATTGATCATGTGATCATATATACGCCACAAAGGTTAACAGACCAGGTACAGGGAACAAGACAAAGAAAGAATGTGGATGACCATGGGATCATAATTATGCAGCCACAATTTGTAAAAGATATATAAAAAATGAAGGAAAATATATTTATTGCTATTGGACGATTATTTGAGGATCAATATCAATGGGGTTACTAAATAGTACATGACAGTTACATTTCTTAGTTTAGGTACATAAGTCAATACTCTCTTTCTGGGTTACTTTTAAATAAAGACTGGGCAAACAAGAAAGTTACCTTTCAAGTGATGACACATCTCAAAATGTATACTTGTAAGTTATGCTTATTTTTTAGGCCATGCTGAAGAAATCAAAGGAAGGAAAATACATTCCTAGCTTTAATGTTGCCTTCTCAAAACAAAATAAGCATCATACAATTTTATGAAAATGATTGCTAGGGATGCATGTGATAGAGCCATCGACAGTGAAAAGGAATCAAAGGAAAAGATGGGCCAGTAGTCGTATTCTTACGTTCCTTTCTCCTTTATACGGGAAACTATGCCATTTTTTATGAACAAGATCACAGTTTATGGAAATTTCGAAATGGAAATGTTTGATGATTATTTTCCAACGCAATCATTATTAGAAAAGATGTAATACATGGTTTCTATTTTCCTTAAACATCACTGCACGATAAATCACAAAAACCATGTTTAATAAAATAATTTTTCGTTCGTGTCTCGTAAATACGTGCTCAAAAATAATTTTTAACATGAGAAATACTGATCCTGGTGAAAAAATCACATTAACATCATGTTTTAACATAATAAAATTGTCTCATGTAAAATTGTGGTAAAATGGAGTATTTAAAACTCAAAGGAGTTGAAAATAACATTTCCGTTGCTTAAAACTAGAATATCAAAGAGTGTTTGATATTGCACGTGCCCACCTGGTTTCTTTTAAAAAGACCATAAAAATGTATTGGCTGATTCACATGGCTCAGACAATCTGATTCTCAGTCGGTCGTGAACTAATATGCAAACAAGCACTTCTTCTAATGGAGGGCGCAAGATAGAATTCCCAAAGCAATATTGTTTTTATTCATTCTCCACTCTACTTTCCTGGAAAAGAAATGTATTTCCTGGAAATAGTATTAGTTTCCCAAAACGTATCTCAGTATTAACATTTGAATAACAGATTAAATTCTTAAAATAATCTATGATTATGTAGAACAAAAAAGCTTCATTATTAGAAGGGTTTGTTTTCTTTTAATTTACCTTGATTTTGTCGTTATTCTGGGCCTTAGAATGCTTACTTTAGAAAAAACCTTCGTTTGACCATGCATCCCAACCTAAGCTAGAGTTGGAATTCATGTTAAGTCCTCCATCCTGGCATGTACCATCATAGCCATATAAATATATAAGATATATATATTATAATCAAGATAGTGCCTCTCATTAATTGCTGACTGCACTTGATAGACAATTGATGTTTTCATAAAAATATGTTCGACCTAAGAAATCACTAAGTTTTACTTCCTTTGTTCCCGATGCTACCATTTTTAATTCCATTTTTAACGTTCAACTCTTTGAAAATATATTGCCTGTTTTTCAATTTTGTGTGAATTTAATGTGTTATACTTATATACTTGAGTGTGTTATTCACTGTGTATAATAAATTTATCCACTGTCTTATCATATTTCCTCTGTCAACTGATTGCAAAGTCATAATTTTCAGCTAGTAAAGCATGTCATGAATGGAACAGGCATACTATAGGAAACAAACAACACTTCACAACACAGAATTATATGAGGTTTAATTGGATATTTCTTGAAGTCATTATGAATAAACAGTGCACCATAGTACTTCACACCTTGGAAATCTAAATTATAAAAATTACACCACAGAAAGAATTTGGCGAGGGAAATTAACAAACAGCTATTGGTATTAAATACTTTAAATATCAAATAGGTTTGCGAAGGCCTCTACCTATAGGTCAAAAAAAGAAATTATTATTATTAATAGCCATGGTAATTGGTCTGCTTTTTCATGTACAAAGTAAACTATTTTCAAAGTTATTTAGCACAAGTGACCATGGCCTGAAGTGCAAAGTGAGATTTTAGCTTAATGTAATAAAACTTTCAATGTTTTCAAAAATGGGACTTGATAAGGAACTAATTTTTCTTCTTTTTAGTTCACACTGGGATTTGGAGCTACCAGGTTTTCCATGCCTAAACAACAAAACTGACAGATCTCCTTAAACATGTATTCCATTCAGTCCTTTGACAAACAATTGGGCAAGACAAGCTCCGGCATACCAATAACTTTAGAACTGGTGCAAAGTATATCGTGTTTGGTTCCTTCTTGAAATCAGCAAACTCTATAGTGTATACAGCTCCCGGTTCATCACAATCCAACACGAAAATGATGCCACGTATCTATAGCAAGCAACTTGGAAAAATATTTGCTTAGGTATGTTTTCCAGTCATAAACTGGCCCAATAATCTCACTGTCAGGGAAACCAACTAATTGTGAAATATTGTCACCAACTTCGGAGGACATCTCAACTGCTTCAGCAACATCAAAAAGGGAAGAACAAAAGCGGTGTCTGTAATTCTTCTTAACAAACCCAAAACAATAATCCGGCACAAACCTTGTGCATCTTGCAAGCATGAAATTTAGAGATATTGTTATTTGAAACGTCTGCATTTTTACTAATGTGAACAAACGAGCATCTATATTAACGCTTAAAATAAAAAATGCAAACAATTTCGTTAACTGTAAACAGAAACATTTAGCTTGAGTTAGAGAAGCATTTAAATTAAGCATTAGAAAAGCATTTAGTTTCCCATTTGGAACGGATTAAGTTTTAGCTAACACATTTTGATAACATTGTATTTTTTCACAAGTACTGTCATCACATATATAGCTGAGGGGTTAACATTGAGACATGAATTTTTGAGAATTAACTTTTTTGTTTGTTTACAAACTCCAAGGCAAGGTCACTTATCATCTTAATGGCTTTATTATTCAGATATCAGTGTCAGCAAAATACCAAAAGGTCTGGAACTAGTGACAGGTACCATTTTGAATATCAATTGTTTTTAGGAGTATGTATTTGGTCATTCTCTATATCTGTACCAGATTTTATTTCTTAAGATTATGTATTTTTCAAGATATTACCAAATATAACTTTGCCATATATGGTAAACTTACTTATTAAGGGTCCGTTTTTTTGGTAGATATTTTATGCTCTGAGTGCTCCGTTTGCTCTGAGTACTCTGAACTAATCTTTTTTTACCAAAAAAACGGGAAAAA